>JASDQU010235444.1:5201-15729 GCA_032191745.1 Picea mariana | reverse complement strand
CAGATTGTATTGCTGAGCCAGTGGTATTGATCGAGAACCATTGCGTATTGACGTGAGCAGAATTTCTATGCACTGTGGTATTTGCTATGCACTGTGGTATTTGCTGTGCACTGTGGTATTGGATGTGAGCCTGTTGTATTCTCTGTGGACTATTGGCTTGCTGTGAGCAAGGAATAGAGTGTTCTGGAGTGTGTCTTGATCAGGGGAGGCACTGGGTTGCTGGAGGTTTTGGGCACGGAGGGATAGGATATTCGTAGATATCCTGGAGCTAGGTAGTTTTCCTAGTTGGCAGGGAGGACAGTAGTTTTGGACAGTTATTTGCTTGTTTGTGGCAGGGTTGATTTGTGTAGCAGTAGGCAGCAGGAAAGAAACAACAATTAGCATCAGAACCAGGTACTTTGTTAAGTTATGTACTTATTTCTTTCTGTCATGAAATCAATATTTATTGATAAATTTAAGTTATTCAATTTGTTGTTATGAAAATCATTATTATGCTAAGAAGATATTGTTTCAGTTTACCAAATAAAACATTTATGAATCTTAATGATGTTTAGAAGTAGGGGCATTACACCCAAGCATCAACCCCTGCTAGGTAACGCTACATGAAGAAACCTTAACTTTGTCTTTAATGCTCTGATACCAATTTGTAACGACCCCGACCATAAACCCCTGTCAGGTAATGGTACCAAAGATTACTTAACTTTTTCTTTACTACTCTGATACCATTTATGTGACATTCCTGAACTTAAACAATAGTCCAAGCCATGCCACCGAGTAACTTTGCGGATATAATCACATATAAAAATTAACCAAAAGATAGAGATAACATCTAGTATTCACACTTATAAATATATATCTATCTAATTAAATTAAATAGACGTTAATACTCTACTCATAAACATGTTCATGCAGAAGCAACATTAACACATACATGCAACATATATATATATATATAGGCATTAATCATTACTCATTTTATATTGGCCTAGATCTTTTCTTGGATGATCAATGAAGCCACATCTATCAAATCTATCAATAGTTGAGTTATGTGAGATAGGTCGTTCAATCCCATTACTATGTGGTTGTTAAGTGAACTAACTAGCATAAAGCACTCTCACACCAATCTATAAGTGCATAAAGGTCAGAAAGTTCAATGAGTGAGAGAACACACATACTCACCTTTTGCACTTGCAAACCATGTCTTTGTATACATTGGTTTTGAATGGTTTGGACTTGCAAATATTTTTGGAAGTCTAAACTGTGTTTTTGTATACAATGGTTTTGAATGGTTTATAGCTTCAACATTATTTTTTCTTGGTTTGATTTTGGTTTTTAATGGTTTGGACTTGCAAAGATTTTTGGAAGTCTAAACCGTGTTTTTGTATACAGTGGTTTTGAATGGTTTATAGCTTCCGTGTTGTTTTTTCTTGGTTTGATTTTGGTTTTGAATGGTTTGGACTTGCAAAGATTTTTGGAAGTCTAAACCATGTTTTTGTATACAATGGTTTTGAATGGTTTATAGCTTTTGCATTGGTTTTTGTTGTTTTGATTTTTGTACATCTCTTGCCAATGAATAGGGATAGGTAGTGTTTTTAAAACTTTAATAGGGATAAGTAGTGTTTTTGAAACATTAATCCTTTTCCTATGTCGATAGTCATGAAAATTATGAAAATGTATTAAAAACCTTGGAAAAGGTATTAGTGGTTTTGTTTATACTAATAAGTATTTTTTTTATCTATATTGAGGACCCCGTGCAAACTAAACTTTGTCAACTTTTATGATTGTAGAATAGAGACAACATTAAATCATTGGATTCAGAGTAAAATGACGTTCTCTCTTTTGTTAAATTCAACAATACGACTGTGATGATGACATGTACATAGTTTTCATCACCAAAAATTTCATGACCACTTTATTTCCTAAAAAAATCAACTTTTATTCATCGGGTCTACATCTATCGTGTTAGATTCATAATGAATAAAACATAAAAAAAAGAATGGAAATAACTCAATCAATCAACAAACCATGATGAACGGAGATAAATAAATACTGGCAGAAAAGGCATACTCTATATTCATCAATGCTTGAAATAATCATGTACATAAATGTACATATATAATACAAGAAGACCATAACTGTAATGTAATTGTATAACAGTTAGGTAAACCAACTAAACCAACTAGCTTATGATTAGAATTTTAACATCCCCCCTTAATCATAAGTTCATTCTTGCCTAAAAAACTACCACTACTTGACAATCAATAATGTGTCAAGCAAATATTCAAAGGGTTGGTTGAAGATACTCTATGAACTCTAAAAAAAATAGCAGAAGCTGATGTCTTCTACGAAATTGGTTGTTTAACGGTAACCAGAAACTCATTTGGTGGTTTCAAGATGACCACAAACCGAATCTCTAGCATAAGTTGATGTCTTATACTAAATGGCATGGTTTTAAGTTGACCATAAACTAACAAGAGCTCAAGGCTAAAAAATCTGAAAATGTAATAAGCAGAACTTCATGTCTTCTACTCAATTGGTGGTTTTAAGCTGACCACAAACCATATCAACAACAATATGTTCAGGAACAAGACTGCATACTGGGAACTAGGTTGCATACTTGATCATCTGTTCACAGGATCTAAATCAAACTTGGAACCTGACTCAACTAGATTCCCCCCTGTTAGGGAAAAGTGGTTCAAACTGTCTTCTGACGAAGTCTAAAGACTCAATCTTCAACTTAGAAGACTACATCAACTGGGCCCCGATCATACCCTAAATCATCAAATATTCAAAAACATTCATGTCCATCAACTATAGAAATATATCCAATCAAGTACGACTGTACTTGTGTATAAATTCGATGATAAGACTGCTCCAATAAATTGGCTTCCAAATGCCAATTCCAATTCCCTAACCATTCAAAATGAAGTTGTTTCCACTTGCACTTTTGGCACCTTACTGAGGGGTGATTTTTCTTCCCACAAAATCTGCACGGGTGAAGATCAAAATAGTTTGAATTATCATGGCCAAACCAATGACAATGTTTGCACTGTATGGATTCTTTATCTAGCTTATTATCATGATTTGGAATATCTGTAACAACATCTTCATCAACAATATCCTGTACCTGTTCCTTACCAATATCCTCAAGCTCGGTCGTCTTATCATCATTCAAAAAACCTCCATTCACAAAGCAAACAGGTTTGCAATAATTAGGAATATGAAAAAGGTTGTTAGTATCCTTTACATATCCTAGTCCATATCGATTTCGTTTAAATCGTAATTCTTCCCATGGTCGAACAACACATTTATCCACAACTTTTTCTGACCTAGCTATTTCATCTAACTAATCTTCATGTTTATGAATTTCATCACTAGTCAACTGAGTGTCTTCATTCTCATCCTTGATGTCATTGTGTTTGTTAAAATCACATTGTTGGTGTCGAAGCAAACTTAACTCATCAAACAACAACTTGTTTTGAAGTTTGAACATATCAATCTTCTTGTGCGTTACTTGTAAACAAGTAATCATTGTGCTGAGAGTGTTCTTGTTTATTGCAATTGTAGATTCTGTAGTTGAGTTAATTAATGTGCGCAATATTGTAAATATTTCTTCAATTCTTTCCATTTGTTTGTATGTTGATGACACAAAGTTCAATTATGTATCATGTTGTTTGTATATCTGTAGTCTTTTTCCAAAACTATAGGATAACCAATGATGACACACACAAAGATCCTAAGAGAGACCCCCTTATTCAATTTCGGGTAGGTATACAACTTAATAACACCAAATACAATTTTTCAAATACAATTTGTAAACCCCTTATAACACCTTCAGAACTACCTTATAACTTCATTACAAAAAACATACTAACAAATTCTCTTAACAATAGGTCTTATAACTCCTCTATGAAAAGAAACCCTTATAACTTCATGTACATTTAATTATAATGGAGAAAACTCCTCCATATAAATTTTCAATCTTCTTATGTTTTTCTCCATATATTTATGCTTTATGCTTCATATAGTAAATTCTTTCTAAATCCCCTCACACCAAGCCTTGTAAATTTACCTTTTGTAAAAAATGATATCGCTCCACTTCAAAAATACCAAACATAGTCTTCTCTTTTAATTCCACTCCAAAAATACCAAACATAGTCTTCTCTTTTAATTAGCTTCTCTTTTAATTCCCTACAAAAATTTTAATTCCACTTCATATGTTTTCATTCACTTTTATCTTTTTCACTCACTTATTTTTTTTTAATTTGTTTTCTGATGTCAAAAATCCTTCTCTACTTTAGTGCGACTTTAACTCTTCGAAACATAACAACCATAATATAAAAAATAAATCAAAGTCATTTTTTAAAATTAAAAAATAAACTTCACTCCTCTTAAAAGAATGCAGAAAAAGAAATCTCAACTGTTCTCTTAAAATGTGCAGTAGTGCAGTGGCTATCCAATGGGGGCATCTCACCATCATTCCTCTCCTACGATCGTGTCTCTATAAAAAAAAAAAAATTTTCGCTAAATCTTATGCAACAAGAAACCCTAGAGCAATGCATACCTTGCAACTCCCAGGTCATGGGTTCGAAACTCGACAATCATGCAAGCTGCCCAATGTGCAGTGACTTCGTACTCCTTTACTCCTTCAAAGTTTCCCAGGGATAGAAACCGTGGGGTTGGTAATGGTGGTGGGCCTTCTCAGCTCTCCTTTTGCGGCCTGTGCAAGGAAATCTTTGGAGTACCTTTATTCACTGGTGATTCTTATTCTTCCATTGAAATGTACTTCTTGTTCTCCATTGCTAAACTTATTGTATAGTGAAGGCTCATGCATATAGTGGTCGGGTTCTCTTAAACAATAAACATTATCTCTCCAGAGAGGGTTCTTGCTCGTGGCTTCCTTTGACAGGATAAGATCAATGCCTCACTCCAGGCTTTTTCACGCTTCTCCACGGTTCGGCTACATCTCACTCCAGGATTCTTCACATCTTCACGCTTCTTCACGGTTCGGCTTCTCACATCTTATCTCTTTCACAACCTTCACATAAAACATTGATCATATTGTAAAGCCTCTATCTGATCATTGGTTCCGTTCTCCCACTCAATCACATGAATGTTCAACACCATCATATGTGATTTGCAGCGCTGGTCTTTTGCTCATTTGGTGCACACTCTCATTAAGCTTCACCTCCATTGAAAAAACTACCATGGATATCAAGATTATCAGCCCTCAAGGAAATAAGTGTTCTGATAAACCAACAAGCCTCTAAGATCATCTACATGATCTGATACCACTGTTATATTCATAATGAAGAAAACAAAAGAAACATAATGGAAATAACTCAAGCAATCAACAAACCATGATGAACAGAGATAAATAAATACTAACAGAAAAGGCATACTCTATATTCATCAATGTTTGAAATAATCTTGTACATAGACGTACATATATAATACAAGAAGACCATAACTGTCATGTAACTATATAACAATTAGGTAAACCAACTAAACCAACTAACTTATGATTAGAGTTTTAACATATCGATTCTTTGACATAACAAAGTTACTAGTTAGTGCCTTCCATAGTATTACTCTTTGAAATATTTCCATGCTCGAAATTTGAATTGTGTGAGCTAGATAAATACATCGATGCCACATATTTCTATCGTCTGACCAAGATATCAAAATTATTCTTGCAAATATGGCTTGATCCCACATTAATCTCACTTTCAACGGAATTTTTGAGGCTATTTGGTTTTCTTTTGGTCATTTTTTTCCCTTATGTAATTGGAGGCTAGTACATGGAGTGCAACATTTTCATTGAAGGTACTGACAATCACAGTGTCGATCAGTGTTCTCCTGGTTATAGTTACAACAAAGTGCTAAATTTGAAATGAATACTATCATAATTGTATTAATTAGCCAACTATTTTTGGTATTTCTCTCCGAAAATAATAACCTAACTACTCTTATGAATCCCAAAAAACGGAATCAGACTTGAAAAGACCGGGTATGCTGAAACTTTATCGTGTGGGTTATAATTTCTATAATTCACCTATAGTTTTGGAAGAAAAATATTGTTGTGATTGTCAAGTTGGAAGATTACGGGGGACAAATTATGCATCGTTTTTGCTCGAAAAGCTTGTTGTAACTTCTGACAAATTATGCATCATTTTTGCTAGAAAATCCTGTTATAACTTCCGACATATTTATAGCTCAGAAAATTCTCCCAAACAAAGAGTTTCAAGAAATTCTATATTTGGATTCCCAAGTTTTTTGACCCTCTCTTCTTTTAGGAAGTAATCATTTCACCGCCTCTTTGCAAACGGTGAATCGGTGGTCGTCTTGACCCTTCAAGACTCGAGGATTAAACCACCGATTACAATTTTGTTTTACATGACTTAAACGGTGGCCGCCTTAATATTTGCAAGCAACAAGACACCATCACCTCCATTGATTAAGTATTTTAGAAGATCAAAGGGGAAATTTTTGAATTTATGTTTCTATATAAGTACCAGAAACGAATTGTAATTGAGACGACCTTGAAGACATTTTTGAATTGAAGCTATTACGGTGTATTCTCAGTTATTCTCTCTGCATTTAATTTTGAGTTAGTAAACTCTGTTCAGAATTTATTTATTTATTCTTTGTTTTTTTGTTTTTTCGGAATATCTACAGGCTTTTGCAATTGAGTCGTTCCCTTCCAAACCCCGAAACAATATTGTCTGGGCCCCACAACTTGATCATATTTCGTGATTCGACAATTGTCGTTGTGTGTTGTTTATGTATTGAGCATTCTCAAACGACGAAACCCGAAGGGTCCCACAGCGTTATCTCGATTTCGTGATTTGGAAATTCTGGGTGTATTTTGTTTTTTGCATCGGGTGTTAGCAAACCCTGAAATTGTGGGCCCAAAACATATTCACATTTCGAAATTCAACATTTCTTATTTCGTTTTGTTTGTGCGTCGGGTGTTTGTAAACCCCGAAATCCTGAACGTCGATTGACCTCCATTTTTTTTTTTACATTTGGTATCAGAGTTGCCAGTCTATCCTGTAGAGCATCCTGTCAGTTGCTCATTTCAGTGTAGACAATTCTTGTTGGTGCCCAATTTCACTTTCTTATTTTTCTACGTGAAGGTTTATTTAATATCTGTCAATTTTTATAAACGACTGCGTCTGGTAGTAGTTCTTCTCAGATTCAAGTTCATGTTCTGAGCGAGAAGTCATATGATTCCTGGTACATTCAGATGAGGACGATTCTCTGTTCTTAGGATTTGTGGAATTATGTTATTGATGGCTATCTCGAGCTAGCTGATGCTGCAGCAGAATTGTCTCTGTCTAATGCTGACCGTGTTTTACTGGAGGAAAATAGGAAGAAGGATAATAAAGCTCTTGGATTAATCTAGCAAGGATTAAATGAATCTATTTTTATGAAGATTGCTAGTGCTTCATCTTAGAAGATGGCTTGGGACATTCTTGAAACCTGTTATCAAGGGGTGTCCAAGGTGAAGACAGTCAAGTTGCAGAACTTGAGAAGGGACTTCAAAAATCTGAAGATGAAGGATAATGAAAGTGTTGATAGCTTCATGACTAAAGTAATGAGTTTTGTGAACCATCTTAGGCAGTATGGAGATGATATTGAGAATAAAAGAGTTATAGAGAAAGTGTTGAGAAGTTTGCCCAAGAAGTTTCAACCTATTGTTGTTCCCATAGAGGAATTTAAAGATTTAAGTTTAATGCAAATTGATGAATTAACTGGTTCTCTTGTTGCTCATGAATCTAGTATATATAAATATGTAGAAGGATCATTGGAACATGCTTTCAAATCCCAACTGCATGTTACCATAGGCAGAAGCAGAGCAAGGTTTCATACTCGTGGAAGAGGAGGTCGATTTTCTAGCCCAAGGTACAACATAGATGAATCAGAGTCTGAGCAGAAGCCCCAACAGAATCCTCCTAATTTAAGAGGGAGTAGCAGCAAACCCTGGCAGCAAGAAAATCAGAGGTATGATAAAACTAAAGTGCAATGTTATTATTGTAACAAGTTTGGGCATTTTGCTAACAAATGTTGGAAGAAACAGACAAATGTTGGAAAGCACTCTACACATATAAAAAATGAGTCTGAGGATCATCAAAATCCTATGTTTTTGACCTGCAACGTCACTCAAGAATGTGCAAATGATATTTGATTTTTGGATAGTGGTAGTAGTAACCACATGAATGGTAATAAAGAATTATATTCTTCCATTGATACTAGTATTCAGTCTGAAGTTAAATTGGGAAATGACTGTAAGGTTACAGTTAATGGTAAAGGTGTAGTTCTAGTCTACACTAAGAATAATCAAAGAAGAAATATTGATGATGTTTATTTTGTCCCTGGTTTAAAATGAAATCTTATCAGTGTTGGACAATTGTTGGAGAAAAAGTACATAATTTTCTGCAAGAACAAGGTATGTACAATCTATGATAAATTACCTAGCAAACAATTGATTGCAAGAGTAGAGATGACCAAGAATAGATCTATTTGTAGATGATTATAAAAATGCCATGAAAACAAAGTTTGAGATGACTAATTTAGATTTGATGAAATTTTTTCTTGGAATTGAAGTGGGTCAATCTGATAATGTAATTTTCATTTGTCAAACTAACTATGCAAATGAAGTGCTAAAAAGGTTTAGAATGTTGAATTGCAAGCCAGTTGTAACACCAATGACAACTGGTATTAAACTGAGCAAGTATGATGAAGGATCATGTGTTGATCCAGCTCTGTGTAAGAGACTGGTTGGAAGCCTTATGTACTTAACAACAACTAGACCTCACATTATGTTTGCTGTGAGTTTGATTTCCATATTCATGGAGACTCAGAAGAGTACTCATTGTCAAGCAGGAAAGAAGATCCTGAGATATGTTACTGGAACAACTGATTTTTGTATCTGATACACATCAAGCTTAAAATTTGAGCTGATCGGATACACTGATAATGACTTTGTAGGTTCCATTGATGACAGGAAAAGCACATATGGGTATATTTTTAGTCTTGGATCTGGAGCAGCGGCATGGGCATCAAAGAAACAACCCATTGTGACTCTATCTTACACTGAGGCAGAGTATGTTGCAACAGTTGCAGTTGCATGTCAAGCTATATGGATGAGAAGGGTCTTGAATGAATTGTTGCATAACCAGAATGATGCAACCCAGATTGTTTGTGACAATAAGTCTGTCATTGCATTGTCAAGGAATCACGTTTTTCACAAACAAAGTAAGCACATTGATACAAGGTATCATTTCATTCGAGAGGTAGTAACTGGTAAGGAGAATTATGTTCAGTTCTGTAGATCTGAAGAACAATTTGCAGACATATTTACGAAGCCTTTGGGAAATGATTTGTTTAAAATTCATAGAAAAAATTTTGGGGTCTGTAAGTTGTAATGCATTGTTTACAACAATTTTGTTTTTAATAGTTTTAGTTTGTTTTTATTCTGAAATGATTAAGAGGGAGTATGTTAGGAAGTAATCATTTCACCGCCTCTTTGCAAAAGGTGAATTAGTGGTTGTCTTGAACCTTCAAGACTCAAGGATTAAACCACCGATTACAATTTTGTTTTACATAACTTAAACGGTGGGTGCCTTAACCTTTGCAAGCCGCAAGACACCATCACCGCCATTGATTAAGTCTTTTAGAAGATCAAAGGGGCAGTTTTTGAATTTATGTTTCTGTATAAGTACCAGAAACGAATTGTAATTGAGACGATCTTGAATACATTTTTGAATTGAAGCTGTTACGGCGTATTATCAGTTATTCTTTCTGCGTTTAATTTTGAGTTAGTAAACTCTGTTCAGAATTTTTTTTTATTTTTTCGGAATATCTGGAGGCTTCTGCAATTAAGCCGTTCCCTTCCAAACCCCGAAACAATATTGCCTGGGCCCCACAGCTTGATTGGATTTCGTGATTCAACGATTGCCGTTGTGTGCTGTTTATGTATTGAGCATTCGCAAATGCAGAAACCCGAAGGGCCCCACACCTTTATCGCGATTTCGCGATTCGGCAATTCTGGATGTATTTTGTTTTTCCCCGAAATTGTGGGCCCAAAGTATATTCACATTTCACAATTAGGCATTTCTTATTTCGTTTTGTTTGTCCGTCGGGTGTTGGTAAACCCCGAAATCCGGAACCCCTATTGACCTCCGTTTTTTTCTTTACATCTTCCATCATTGCTGGGTAGCAGGAAAACTTTTCAGTCTTTTTTGGTATAACTTTTTGCAGGAGGATCTGTCATTACTGTAATAGGCTCTTCTCTGATATGGTGAGAAATATGTTTAAATTGGAAAGTAATATACGGCTTCATGGATATGGATAATTATGTAGTGCATAACGATCACATATGAGTTCAAATAGGTACAAAATATATTTATCTTTTTATCTTCAAAGATCTGAATTTACTTACTTACAATTAGAAAACACAATTATTAACTAAAAATCTAGTTTTAATTTGAAGCTTTGCCGATTTTCATTGATTCGGTCTTCA
>JASDQU010235443.1:0-16910 GCA_032191745.1 Picea mariana | reverse complement strand
CAGCACCAACTGAGTGAAGGCACCAACCTTCAGATTCTACAAGCACCCACTTGCAGAGAAAGAGACATACGTCTCCCTAGCACCACCCTACCACCCTAATTTTCCAAAATAAATATAGCTCACACTACTTGTTCATTCTGATATAACTTGCTCCCTTTCTGCTGATCTGCTCTGCATTCTTCACTGTCTCTGCTTTGCTGCTCTGCTTCACAGTCCTCTGCAACCCATTCTCAGCTTCTTCGCCTGGCACACAGATTCACCTCTCCCTTTTCTCACCTGCAGAGCTCTCTCTTCCTCTCTCTTCAGCAGCCAATTCATCTCTGTTCCAACACATTATATAGATTCACCACATGCAGAGATTTTTTTTTTTGCGTTTCTGCAGTTTCCCTTTCTTTCATTCTTTCTTCTGCTTTTCGCATGCCAGCATTCTCCCTGATTTTCTGAACTGGCTCTTTGCATGCCTCCTCTACGCATGCCACATCATGCAACGCTGTNCTGTGTCCTTCCTGTCCTAACTGCCAGTCTATTTTTAGACTAAAAGTCCTTCTTCTTTTCTCAACTCCAACTGCAGTTTCCCTTTCTTTCATTCTTTCTTCTGCTTTTCGCATGCCAGCATTCTCCCTGATTTTCTGAACTGACTCTTTGCATGCCTCCTCTACGCATGCCACATCATTCTCCCTGATTTAGTGATGTCAAGCTCCTTTGATTGTGCATTATAGCCGTTTGATGCTGGTCACACCAATCGCGTTGTGAATGGCTCTATTCGTGTGTTTTGATTAGCAAAGATCCAGCGTTGTTTCAGCATTGTGTTTCTGCATCTGTGTTTCAGTATTTGCATTCCAGCAACTGTGTTCCAGCATTTGTGTTTCAGCACCTAGGTTCCAGCATTTGTGTTTCAGCACTTGTGTTACAGCATTTGTGTTTCGGTCTTTGTGTTCCAACATCTCTTGTGTGCGTTCCAGCATCTCTTGCGTGCTCTATAACCAACCGATTATAGCATTTGTGTTTCAACCTTTGTGTTCCAGCATCTCTTGTGTGCCTTTGTGTTCCAGCATCTCTTATGCGCCTTTGTGTTCCAGCATCTCTTGTGCGCGTTCCAACATCTCTTGCGTGCTCTATAACCAATCGATTACAGCATTTGTGTTTCGGCCTTTGTGTTCCAGCATCTCTTGTGCGCCTTTGTGTTCCAGCATCTCTTGTGCGCCTTTGTGTTCCAGCATCTCTTGTGCGCATGCTAGCATCTCTTGCGCGCTCTATAACCAACCGATTGCCATCAATGACAACCTTGACCATCTGACCGATTGCCATCAATGACAACCTTAACCATCTGCGTCATCTCTGCTATAGCCATATTTCCAACAAGTACAAACCCGAATTCATTCTGGAAAACCAAGTTACTTGGCCAGTATGAATTCTGAAAAATAAAAAGAGTTGTACTTCATTTCATTTTGTTCTGATTTTTACTAGCAAATATTTTCTTTCTTGCAAAAGAAATCTAAAGACTTGAGGACAAGTCTTATAATAAGAAAGGGGGAAACAAATGTCTTGTTATCATTTTCATCTCAAGCATTGATATCATTTTCATTTCAAGCATTGTTATCCTTCTTATATCAACATAAAGACATTCAAGCATGAAGACACTCAACATGGAAGCTATTTCAATACTCAACCTCAACTTCAACAATCAAAGCTATAAGAGGAGACATCATCATTCAAAAGGGACCTGTTTTGATCATCATCTAGAAGGGACCTGTTTTCATCATTCAAAAGGGACATGTTTCCTGTTTTAAACCATCATTCAGAAGGGACCCGTTTCAATCATCATTCAGTAAGGGACCTGTAAGCATGATCAAAAGACCTGTTCAAAATAATCATTGAAAAGGGATCTATTAACATATTCAAGACATCATCTCCAACAAAGTAGTTCATCTTCAGTACATGGGGCCTGAAACATCATTCAGAAAAGGGACCTGACAAGAGATTGAAGAATACTTGAAGGAAGAAAAGAAGATCTCCATTCAAAGAGGATCACTAGAACCTAACAAGTCTACAAAGGAGCAATAAACAAGTTAGTATTTTTCCTTTTTAATGCTTCAAATTTTGAAAATTCTTCAGGCAAAGTAATGATAAAGTACCTCTATTCATCCCCTACACTTCATTACATCTCATTTCATTTACCTATACCTTACCTATACCTATTCTTATACCTACATTTCATTAACTTTCATTACATTTACATTCCCTTTATCTCTACCTCCTATACATCATATCTAAACTCAAAATTATATCCCCAAAGCATTTCTCAAAGCAATATTGATTTTTCCTTCAAAACAATAAAAATTTTATGGTTATTCAAACCCAAAAATTTCATCAAAACAAGATTTAACAAGCCAAAAGAGTTTTTTTGGGTCTTCAAAAACTAAAAAATTCATAGATGATCTATTAAGATAAAGAAACGTGCAATTATTCGAAGGAAAAGGGCCAAGGAGAAGGTATAAGAACAAGGGTGCAAATCCAAAACAATTCAAATAGAGAAAAATCATATATACCCAGAGAAAAACCGTATATACATCTGCAACATCGTATATACACAAATGGACGTTGTACAAATGATGAATTGGAGGAAAAATCAATAGAAGAGTTCAAAATTGGTTTCAATTGCTGGTGAATTCAGTACATACAAGTAAGATAATGACGGAAATAGGGAAATCATACAACATTATGGTGATTTCAACATCAAATTTCAAAGAATTCGACTGGGTCTTCAATGAAGAACATGTTGGGTTGTGTTTGAAGGAAAATTAAATTGCTATGTACCTATTCCACTTAATTGACGATGCCTCTGCCAATAATTTCAACTCCAAGCACCAAAGCTACCATCATATTCTGAAAGCCCCTTCTCTGATATGAAAATTCATCACTGAGTTGTATCGTTTCTTCCACTAGCTCGTAAATTCGCCTCACCTGAGCATTTTTTTTTTCTCCATTGTGTTGAAATGTGGGCTTTGGGCATCGAATTGAAGACACAACAGTGAAGTTAAACTCCGAAATTTCTGGAATTTGTTGAGAGAATTCGAGATCATCATTCGAAACTAAAAAAAAAAAAAAAAAAATCCCTGAATTTTCGGAAACCTCCGTTTAATTCAAACTTCCACCTAGAGAATTCGGTTACGAGACAGCTCTTGGAAGAATTTAGTGATCTGGAATGAATATTGACACAATCTATTGTGAATATTTGAAACATGAATGCCGTGAAAGCTATAGGGAACAGGCAGAAAACGTGGAAGAAGCATACACAGGGTTTTTGAGAAAATCACGTAATTCTGGTAAGTAATTGAAAATTTCTTGCAACAGCTCGTTCCATAAGAATCCTAGACCATTTCCTTGTCAAAATTTCACATCAGCAAAACCATATTTTTACACCAGAAGGGCACATTTGTTAGCAGACCACATTTTCTGATGCTAAGAAGGGGATTCGAACTTGATAAAGAAGGAAAAACAAGAAAAATTGTAAACTAGGTATGGGTTTAGACCGATTTCAAGGGAATATCTTTCAAATTGTGATCTGAAAATAGAGCATTTTTCAAAGAATTCAGAAAACATTTGTTTCCTCAACTCCTGATGAAGAAATTTCAAAGAACAGTTTTAAATTTTTTTTGGTACACAGAGAGCATTTTTGATGAAATTTTAAAGTTCAGTCTTCAAAATTTTGTTACACAGAGGGCATTTTTATGAGATTTCCCAGTCTAGTCATCAAACTTTTGGTATATCGAGGGCAAGTTTTGAGTTTCAAAGAACATTTTATGGAATGACAGTGAATACATTGTTGAAATTTTGAAAGGATAAACAAGTTTTCCTTACATTTTTAAGGCAGAACTCAAACAGAGATTAACTTAGATATAACCCTTGCTTGTAAAAATAAAATAAAATAAAAAACAGGGTATATCTTGAGAATTTGAAGTCTTCTTCATTGAAAAGTTAAAATGGTTTCCAGAATTGAACCTAGAACCTTTGATTCCTCCATATTCCACAAAGATTGTGTCAAAATTCTTGAAGAGAAACAATGGACAATTTTTTTTTTGATAAGTTTGATAAACACAATGAAGAGATTGTTTTACAATCTGCCCTGATCTTTGATGGAAGCAAGGCCACTGTAGGAGAAATATAGTTTGATTTGACTAAATATACCATTGCAGAAATCGGTGGGTTGCCCAATAGAGGAGGAAATAGTCTTTGACATTTCAGATGATGAAAATGAAGGAGTGACAAGCCCCAAGACGACATGCCAAAAACAGTCTTTGGGGAGAAGAAAAATCTGGAGTATGAAAAAACAGGAAGAAAAGCTTCAAGAGAAAGAAGGTCTAGAAAAAGGAAGCAAGTTCAGCCAGGATCAATGGCAGATGAGATAGATAAGGCCCAACAGTACCAATATGAATATATTCAGGAAATGGAGGTCCTAGAAAGGTTTTTGAAGACTGAAAATGAAACATTGAAGAGTCATAACAACATGTTAAGTGAAGACAATGAGAAGCTTAAGATGAAAAACAAGAAGTTGAAGACTCAAATTCTTCTAATTTCTAAGCAGACATATAGGTGGCTTCAACAAAAGGATGTCATCTCAACAAAATACCAAAGGATGAGGGTTCTTCAGGTAGCACAGGGAGGCAGGCAGTAGTAACAACAAATGAACATGAATGGTGAGCGTCTCTTTTACATGAGGACATGCAAAACCTTCTTCCTGGGGGAGATGTTGAGTCCATTTTCATACCACCTTTTTCCATCATAAACCATGATTTTATTCTTAAAACCTTTCATTTTACCTTACCTTACATCATATTTCTCATAAAATAAGTCATGAAAGGTACATTTATCATTATTTAGCATTTGAATTGAGCTTTTGGAATTTTTAGTATTAAATTTGAAAAATAAYAGAAATTAYGGGATTTCACTAATCCYCGTAAATGCTCCTAGMTTTGCATATGTGCAGGTCAAACCAAGGAAATATAAAATATGGGTTTTGTTCAAAAATGTCCAAGGATGGAAGATTACCTTTCAGATTCAAATTTTGAGCCTTCCAAGTGCCTGGTCAATGTTGATCAAACCAGGACACTTGTGTAGAAAATCCCCTGATTTTCTAGGAAATCAAGGATAGTTTCATGTTTTCTTGGGATTTGTGCCCTATTTTGTGGATATAAGAAGGGAATTCGAATTCCTAACTAAATATGTGGATCTGATAACCATATTTTTGAGTATTTTTAGCACTTTCAGTTTTGAACATTTTTTATAAATACCTCAACTCTCAAACTAGTCATATAACCTTGGGGAATGGAGAAAACTCTACAAATTCAGTCTTGAAGATCAATTTGTTGTTTATGATTGCTGATATGGATGTGATGGTGATTTGAATGTTGCTACAAATTCATTCTTAGCTGAAGCATCTCAAGTGTACCAGTGAAGCATTGGAGGGCCCCCTTTGCCAAACTAGTACACTCTTTCTTTTTGTTCTTTTCAAAGCAATCTTCTATCATAAGTTTTAGATCAAGATCTTGTTTTAGATAAGCTTTACTTATGAATTTGTTGTAGTTAGATACTTTATGTTCTAAGAATTTCTCATGTTGTGAATAGTTTCTTGAATAAGAATTCAATGTGAAGTTTGCTTTCAAGATGTTTACAAATGCTTTTTGAAGTTATTTATACTTTCAGTTATCTTGATTTAACAAAGACTAGTGAGGATTACTAATGAATGAAAGAAAACAATGAATTCATCTCTTGAATAAGAGTTTTGTCTTCTTAGCATTAATAAGTCTTTGATCTATCTTTGAATGTCTTCTGAATGCTTATACTCTTAGATAAACATTGTTGACTAATGTTATGAGAAACTATGAACAAGACTGTTGAATAGAAGCTTAGTATCTCTTTCATATTCAGCTCTCTAGTTCATTTCATTAGAAGAAACTAAGTTCATTTCTAATCTCATATATTTTGAGTGTGCATCAAATTCTTACAAACTCCGGGTTGATAATTAATGTACTCTTATTTACACCAGTAGATTGGAGCCCAACAAAGATATCTCGGTGTTATACCTTTAACATGATTGACCCAGGTTCAAGTCTCATATGATTCCAAAAAGGCCTCTAAAACTATCAGCCCTCCTGGTAAACTAGAAGGCAATGCAACACATAGAGTGCACTACGAAGTCTCACCTAAAATAGTATTAATGGGTGACTGTAGTCCAGAATTGAGTGGAGATATGAGAAGTGTACACTAAGAGTTCTATTTAGCTTATTAAATCAATATACGGTTATTCCAAATTATGCATGCAATGTAATCAACCTTATTAACTCATTCATTCATCATGTTAACATCTACTCATAAACAGTAAAAGACACACAAGAATTCAATCACATAACACAGGTTTTACCGTGGTTCACCTCCTCCTAGGCAACGTCCACAAAGATATGGCTCTTTAGCTCTTCTATTATGGTAGGTCCAAAGCTACAGTGCTATGTGCTTTCCAACTCATCCCCAGTCGGGTCAAAATCTATTATGAGGTGGACTAAATTGCACTAGGATCCTCAGCCTGCGATCTAACGCTCAAGATCCACCCTCCTGACTCTCCTACAGCTCAACAACTTACAAAAGGGTATCAGATTATAGTAGGGTTTCTCCAAAACCTAGCTCCCAAAAAGTATCTCTATATCTACTCAATAGAATCTTCTTAAAGCATCCATAAGAATCTCTATATATATATGTTTTTGGTTCTTCAGCCATTACAATGTTATTACAAAAACCCTAACCCTAAAATTTTTAGGTCTTCCATGAATGTGTGTGTGTTTCTCTTCCTTCTAGTTGTCGCTTTCCTCATGCATACCTTTCTTCCCAAAATAGCCTTTCCTTCCGCTTTGGCCTGCTTCCAACAGGCCCCCAACACTGACATGTGGCTCGTCCCGAGCCATCTAACTCTTGTGCTTCATCGATCTCTCTTATGATCACTTGGAACTTCTCCATGAGCTTCATTGCTTGCATTTGGGTCTGCACGGTCTTCTTCTTGAGTGCTTACAATGCCTACATTGTAATGTCTTCACTGACCATTCTGGCACACTCTTCCTATGTTTGTGCCATGTATGCTTTGGCTTCCTCTGCCTGTGTCATGACCTTTTCTACTCCTTTGAGCCTAGCACTCCTTTTTCTGCGTCTATGCAGTTATGAGTTCTGCTTGCAGTTTCTTCATGTCTTGCACCCCTTTGACATGCTCCATGATTGGAATTGTCTTCTGCCTCTGATTGAGGTCTTGGATAGTTTCATGTATCCTTTCTCCTTCTTGGTCCCACTGTTGTACCTGATGATCCTCTTTGAGCTTCATCCAGAGTTGTGCTACTTTCTCGAACAAGTCATCTGCCACGTGGACTTGTCATTCTATCTCTTGTATCTGCATGGTTTCCTCTTGTTTCATTTCCTCCCTCACCTCTGGTGGAGTAGTAGGTGTGAGATGCTCCCGAAGATTCTCGATATCTTGTTGGTATTGATCAATTGTCTGCAAAATATGATCAATCTTCTCTATCGTCATGAGTTCGACCGTCTGCTTTTTCTTTGGGATCTTCTCGTAGGATATGACCACTTTTTTCTCCAATCCCTTCACGCATTCCTTCTCTTCTTTGGTCTCGATCTTAGCCTGCTCGAATACTAATTCCCACTCATCTCGATTATCTTTTACCTACTGCAATTCTGTTGTCTCTATGCGTGTGCGATATTGTACCTCATGTGTGACGTTGACCTGTATTTTATACAAGGACTTGGTCGGTATCCGTGGAAATACCAACTGTAGTTGGGCCAAGTCCTTTAGGGGTGTCTGCCCCATGATTTCATCCATGCACAACATGTTGGGTGTGACATGAAACGTTGATCTCGGTTGTGCTATTTTATGGATTGTATCCTACTCGCTTGCTCCATCTTCACCTCCTATATGTGATGTTAATGGGCCCGTTTATACATTGTTGTCGGCTGCCTGAGCTTCCCCGATCTACCTGAGGAGATGCCACATGTATGCCATCTCTTCTTCAATTCTATCCCTTTGGCACACAACATTCTCAAAATCCTCAAATGTGTGATCCTGGACCACTTGGGCCACCATTTCTTCATCATCCTTTGTGATCATGTATTATGTAGGCATTCTATGTGCCTTCGTCTTCTTGTGCACACCCCCCATTTGGGTGGATAGTCACTTAGTCTAGCTTGGATCTTATGGAGTAGCACTTGGTGTAGTTCCCTATGTTGCATCAGCCTGTTTCTGTTGCACCTGCGATGCATGTGTGTTGTTCTTCTTCCCTATCTGGACTCCTGTCTTGGATGTCCCCCCTTTCTTCTATTGTGGATTGTTCTGACATGTCCTTGGTTTCTTGGGCATTGTTGCTTCCTGGGGCTGTGTCTGTCCCTTCCCTACCTCCTCAACGTGTGTGTGTTCCTATCTTTCTTGATCCTCCTCTATCTCTACGGGTATTTCTCGAGTGAGCACTGGAATCCACCATTCATCTTCCCAATACTTAATGTCCATTTGTATGTTCCCCTCCGTGATGCAGTAGTGAAATTGTAGCCATTCCTTGTTGGGGTTCTTTTGTGCATGGATCCACATCGCATGTCTAGTGGCTTTGAAGTTGGCTATGTCCTGATACTGTGCAACAGCTTGCAGTGTTATCCTCCAATTGTTGGTGATAGTGTCATGTAGGTCACAAATATATCCTTCAAATACAGTTGCATTCATTCTTCTATTCTTGGCATCTGAAGCGGCTCCAATCAATAAGTATCGCGCCTTATGGCAGGGTTTGGGTATGGTGGAAAAAAATGTGTATTTAGGCTCATTCCATCCCATAATGGCTATCAAGAGGAGTAGCCATGAATAATGAAATTATGTCCCAAGTGTTACCCATGATTTTGGTCATCATGATGGTGTATTGATGATGGTGTACTCATGATCCTCATAAGAATTTTCTCCTGAGAAAATTGACATTCATCTCTTCCCATAAAACATACTTTTGAAGAGAGTTTGCAGGTTGCTAATATACCAAGGTGCAAGAATGACCCATTCTCGCAGGCTGTCTTAAGCTAGGGTGCGAACTTCTCACACTATGCTACATAGCTAGGGTGAGAACTTGTTCTAAGGCTTAGAAAAAGATGAATTCTCGCTGGTTCTAGAAGGGAATATTCTAGAAGAATGGGTTGGAATTCGAATGGTTATCCTTTTACTTGTTTCCTTGATATTGTGGGATCATTCTTATCCAAGTAACCATCTCATTCTCTCCTATATATTGACGAAATTCTCATTGAAAAGGTTAAGCAAGATTCATTGGAGAATTGGTGAAAGAATTGTGTGAAGGACCTAGCTTGAACAGGAGCTTGGAGACTCTAGCAAGTCTATCAAGAGGATTTGATCTTCTTCATACAAGGATTGAGCAAGTGTGTGTGTTGGAGCCAAGAGCCACCGAAAGGAAGCTTGTGACATCAAGGCGATCAGGTTGTAATCTTCTACTTTCAATTAATATGATACAGTGGCATGTCCTTTTCCCATAAAGCTATTCTCACTTTATTGTGTAATTCCTTGATTATACACATAAGTTGACAGTTGAATATATTTTGTTATCTTCACTTTGGTTGGTTTCAGTTGTCTTGGTCTTGACCTCACGAGAGAACTGGAGTGAAGCGGGAGCAACAGAGACCCTAGGAAGCAATACAAAGGTATGTTACTTGTTCCTCCCTACTAGCTAATTCAATGGTCAAAACTTAGAGAAAGAGTCATGTCCTGTCCTGTTTTGTTCTAGATCTAGGTGGATCTAGGGGGGATTTGTTAGTGTTTTCACCTACCGATTAGTCCGATAACAAAATTGGCGACTCCACTGGGGAGATAACTCATTTTCTTTGTGGTTTTTGGTGTTTTTACTTGGCCATTTTCTCTTGCCTTACCTTTCTCCATTCATATCAATCTCTAAGTCTTCAGGATACCCTGATAGACCCTCTAGGTCCAGAGGCCTCTTCAAATTTTGTGTCTTTTTCCAAAAATTTGATTAGTTTCAGACATTCTCGCACTGCACTCCACAGTAGACTATGAGAATATACTGAGTTCGCACCCTTCTTTTAGGTTCAGTGCGAGGTTCTCGCACTCTGCTCAAAGCTCACCTGCGAGAATGACCTATTCTCACACTGTGTAATACTCTCATCCTACGAACCCATTTTTTTTCAAAATTTTTTCTTTAAGAATTTGGCATGATCAACTGCTCAGATCAATCTAGGTGCCTAATAAGAGCTTCTTAGACTATTGGATCATGTTTTCTTGTCTTCGTTCTTGTGCACGAACAGTCTTAGGAAATCAAGACACTTCCTGTCCATTTTTCTTGACTTTCGTTTCTTGACTTTTCTCTGCAAAGATATACTCTCTGATTTTGGAATCTGAGTGTGCTTGTTTGGTTAAGAATCGGTGATTGGTTGAAATTTGAGCTTCTTTGTCTTTATCATCTGCTCATTGTTTGAAAACTCATTTTTCTCATGCAATTGAAAAGACTAGTTTGGTTTGCTTGTTATTTTTGTTTCCATTGAAAGAGTGGTTTGGGTTTTTATCTATTGCTTGTTCATTGGTTTTTTTATTTTATGCACTCTCACCTTCATGGTGTAGGTCCTTTTTGAAAAGTGAACAAACGTTTTTCTTTCAAAAGCATTTTCATCTTCGAAAGTATTGGAAATCAATTGTTGAAATTATTGAAAATGAAACAATAGAGAATTGTTATTCTTGCGTGATTTGTTGGAATTGCATTTTAAAGGAAATTGTGTCTTGTAGTTCAAGTTTGATCGGGAAAACTTCTCTTTCCCTCCCATACATAGGATTCATTGAACGAAAATTGCTATATTTCATTCTTATCCATGCATCGTTGGGTCAGAGTCTTATACAACATCAGTTTCATTTCTACTTCCTTTGAGTAACAACATCTCTTAATAACACTGCACAATCTTAAAATTTACTTAGTAACTATTTTCTAGGGCTCTATTACACCAAAATTTAGTGTAACGATCCCAAGCCATTATGCAAGGATCATCACTATTTTGGTGTCTTTTTTAAAAAAAATTCTGAGTAAGGTATTTCGTCAAACACTTTGTTGATCTACCTTTTAGATGTGTTTATATGTGTGTATGCAGAAAATAACAAAAAGAGATAACCATGGAACATACCTCAAACATATGAAATAAGATAGACAAGCCAAAATATCTCAATTCTTCTTTATTCATAAAATAGAGAAACCTGCTACAATGAAGATGCCGATCTGGAATGCTCAACAGATGGCCAAGAAGATAGACAATAGATAAGATCTGATACAAAATGCTCCCGCTAATACAAAAGATGCCTCCAAAGGCTAAATAAGAAATGAAGATCAATACAAGCAGATCTGAATGCCAAACTCTCCAGCTGAAGAATGCCATGCTCCAATAGAAGGCTAAAACCCTCAATAACTTGGCCCTGCTGCCAAAAGTGTCCAATCACCCTAATAAATATGCCAACTGATAGATCAGGTGATGCTAAGAACAACCCAGGTGACCGAATCTCCAAGATCCCTCTCAATCTCTATAGATCTGAAATCCCCCACTGAATGGTGTGCCCCACTGGATGACTAAAACCCTAGATAATTCAGCCTTGCTGAAGGAGGCCTCCAAATGCTCTGAAAGTCTCCAGAAATATAGATCGGGACACTACAAGTCACTAGGTAAAGTCTCAGGGTCAGATCTGAAGTGTAACCCCTCCAAACGGACTAGATCTAGATCTCAAAAATGCCCTCCTTCTCTTCAATTCGCCCCACTGCTCAATAAATAATCTGAGCCATAAAACTACCTCAAAAAGCACTAGATCTTATGTCCAAGGCCCTGCAATGAAAACCCAAGTGATAGAATCCTCAACGGCCCTGCCAATCTCCTACAATGAATCTCTCTCCAAAGATGGTGCGCTCCTCTTGCTGGAATCCCTCAACTGGTGCGCCCTCTCTCTATCTTCACATGAAATTGATGTAGAATCCTCCTGCAACTGAGTAGATATGGAACTAGAATGGTGTGGGAGAGTATTGCATCTCTGAGACCAAGCTTGGGACAAGATAGGTGGAATCTTTCACCATCGAATTGTCCTCTAGGGTTTGTTATGTCAAAACCCTCAAAACCCCCAATATTGGGCTCACTAGCTAGAAGCCAGAAATCAAAATAAGATCATACATGAATCAATGAGAAGAGGCCCTTCCTTTCCTTTATACTTTTTGGCTCACCTTGTCCCTCCAAAGTGACTTTCATTTTATTAATATTTGATTAATTAATTAAATCACTTTAATTAATTAATTAACCTTTTTACCTTTGAAAAACTCCTTATCTCTCCTTGTGGCTTCCCTAGCCACTGAAAGTCACTTCTAGCCATCCCATCCTGTAGTGTTTCTCCTCCCGATTCCAATGAGCTATTACACTAAGAGGTTCCTCCAAGTAATGTGCCCAAAATGACCTCTTCAGTGAATTCCATTGACTTATAGCTCAAAATAGTCAAAATCATGGAAATCGTCGGAATGCATTGAAACCAAAGCCAACCTGTGCAGAATGGATCATAATGATGGAATATGATCATCAATGCAAGTTGGACCCCACAATACCTCTCAAATACCCCTGTACTCACTCTAGCACCCATCTGGCTACTCTGGTCATCATAAATCTATGTCGTGTGATGATGTCCCAAAGTGGGGACATTACAGTCCTCCCTGCTAGAAAATTGCTTGTCCTCAAGCAATACCCAAATGCCCCGAAGTAAAATACCAGGATCCCATGTCCACTTGTGGGATACATAGTAGAACCCATCCAACGATGAACAATAGCACACTCCACCCCCTGGATCCCATATCAGGAAGTGAGCTGCAATACTCTGTGAAGAACAGTCCTGGAAGATATCAACCCTGTGAACCTCCTACACCCGACCCATGGCCTCATCTCGTAATGATTCCATCCTCAAAATCTCTACCAAGATCCACATGGTCTCCATCAACTGCACATGATGATGCTAGAATGAGGTACTGCAAGATCTCCGTGAGGCACCCTCAAGCGATGTGCTAAATGGAAAGTTAGAATAACTTTCCCCTGCAATGGTCCACTCTCCTCTGTCGGTCAATGAACTACTCAATCCTGCAATCCCTGGGTCCCATGCTAACCTCTGTCAACGATCCTCCTGCTGACACTGCACTACTTTGTCCATGACTGTCTGTCCCCTACATACATAAAGGATCCTTCTCACCGAGATCCTCAAGCTAAAATACCTGTGACCACCGAACCTGTTGCCCAGAAACTGTATCGGTATAGACACCTCTGTAGAAGAAGTACCTGTCCAAATGTTTCCATGCCCTATCATGATGATCAAGAGGAAGATAAGGTCTCGCCCCATAGGACAAGTACCTTCCGACCCACTCCAAACCAACCCAAGGTGGAGTGTGTGGCTCTTTGGCGCCACCTGGGTCGTCATGTAGTGAAACATCCTGCTAACCAAGTGAACTCCCGGATCCCATGGAAAACTTGGAAGTTTATCACTTCCAGTCTCCGCTAGTTTCTCCTGTGCTGGGCTAATCACTGTCGGAAGCCCACTCCGCTCATCTTTCATCACCAGGTCTATGATGCTCACCATCACACACCAAGTCTCAACTGTCTGTCTAACAAGGTCCACCTCTGACCTGTTGTATGCCGTAAAAGTAATCCTGTCATATAGTCTCGACCTACTCACTCTCCATGCTCCTAGCCATGGCCTATCCCTCCTCATGTTGTTGTCTATGATAAAAGTGTCAGGACAGGCTAATAGAAACATCTGCAGCTGACTATAGGACTGGGAGGTGTCACATGCTTTGGTCAATCCTAATGATTCGACCAGAAGCTCGTCCATCGGTATCCATGAAAGATACTCTCCTGTGGTCATCACCGAGTCCCAACCATCCATTACAACCAGAAGTAACCCCTCTGACTGCTGGTCAACCAACCTCCATCTCTCATCTACCATGCAACTGCTAAAATGGTGAAGGTGATCTCCCACAACTATGTGCTGCTGCAGAAGAGTGACATTTACATACTCCCCTGAGTGTGTCTCCTCCCTGCAAGGCACTATACCCCTCTGAATTCCACCATACACCTCGGCATCTCTCTGTGAGCTATCACTCATCACGGTATGCTCCAGCATACTCATGTCATCTCCCGCAAACTCATGTTGCATCATAGATCCTGGGCGTACAACTAGATCAATCTCTATATGGAGATCAACCACTCCCGAAACATAAATGCAAGTGTCCCCCATCAACTGGTGCTCCTCTGCTAGATCATCAACATCCTATGTCAATGTGACTGACTGAAACATCTGACTGTCCACTAAGATAGATGAAGTGGATCTCTGACAAATCTCCTCAAGAGACCCATCTGATATAGACTCTGATTCTTGAAGGGCGGTATGTGTGCCTCTCAAGAATCCTCGAGTGCTCTCCAACTCTCGAGTGAGTCGGTCTACCTCCAACTCCTAACCCCTCAAGGCCCTATGATACAACTCGCCAATCCCCAGTAGGTATTCTCTGTCTGTCAACAACTGCTAGTAGTCAGTCCTCATCATAGACACTCTCTCCCGGAGAGTGTGAAAATCATCCATGGAAAATCCTCCATTTGAGCTACCCTGTGCCACTGATGCTCTCCAACCATAATCTGCCATCACTGCATGCATGTCATCAATATGTCTAGTGTCTGCCCTGATCATAGCCTCACTAACTCCCAACTTTGCTGCTAAGTGGTGTGACTCCTGATCATAGTCATGCTGGGGTACCCCCTCATGCCTCTCACTGCTAGTGCCATCACTAACAACACTCTCTGCAGAAGATAAAGTGATGAACTACCTGCTGCCTACTGTGCCACTAGGTACTCCTGTATGCCATTGCATCCCATCTCTAGATGCCATCTCCCCCTGAATCACATTGTATCCTGTATGAGCATCTATATCCTCATGTGCACTCAACCTGATACTATCATCTAGGCCTGGATCCCATAGAGCTGTATCCAGACACGTGCTATCATCATCTCGACTGCCAAAGAGTGCATCCTCATCCATGCAATCTGATCCTGGAAGTAAGTGCTCCATCCACCTGTTAACCTCTGCCATCTGCTCAACCACTGGAGTCTCCAATAGCTGTGACTCAATCTCCTTTGGCTGACCTGTATGTGTGGGGTCAACTGCATGTACGTCCTGTACCTCCTCCTGGATCTGTGGGTCTACCTATCCATGGTGTGCATCCCTCACACTAGGCTCATCCATCATACCTGACATGCCACTGATCTCCTCATATGACGTGGCTATCATGGGTGTCTGAACAGGTGTCAGATGTGTCACGGCCCCCATAGGAAGCTCATCATCTCTAGGTGATAACACGTGTGACTCCTCACTAGTGTCACCACTCTGGTGAGGCGTAAGGTCATCAATCGTATGTGACATGTCTACTGAGACAATAGGGCTATCGTCCTATCCATCCAGTTGCCTATCCACTACACAATAGTCATCCTCCTCCTCAAGCGTGCAAGCATCACTAGCCTCTGTGCAAGAGTCATCATCACTATCCTCTGAGGTAGAGTCATTATCACTAGCCTCTGTGCAAGAGTCACTGACATCATCCAACTGCTCTGAATCCACATCTATCGCTCCATCCTCACACACCTCACCCTTACTATCATGACATGCCTCAATAATGTGCTCCTGATCTTTACCCCTGCACCTATGATCTAGTTCCCACGACCCCTTGCAACTGTGGTAAGGTTGCATGCTCCTACTGGGCGTGGGGTTTCTCTTTTCTTCCCACCATATAGATGCTTCTTTTTTCTTTTCACCTGCTATGATCATCCCCTGTAAAATATCCCATTGGCTCCAATGGGGATTTCTTAAGGTTGCATATTGTAGGAAGGTTATTGTAGCCTTAGTTTCCTTGCTAAGGCCGTCATACATGATCTCCAACCATGGTATCTCAAAGGCTATCTTATCCACTTCTTTCCAACTATCCATTTATCCCTATAGAAGAAACCCCAGGTTTGCAGGATTTAAACTTTGATACCACTGTAACGATCCCAAGCCATTATGCAAGGATCATCACTATTTTGGTGTCTTTTTTAAAAAAAAATCTAAGTGAGTTATTTCGTCAAACACTTTGTTGATCTACCGTTTAGATGTGTTTATATGTGTGTATGAAACAAATAACAGAAAGAGATAACCATGGAACATACCTCAACCATATGAAATAAGATAGACAAGCCAAAACATCTCAATTCTTCTTTATTCATAAAATAGAGAAACCTGCTACAATGAAGATTCCGATCTGGAATGCTCAACAGATGGCCAAGAAGATAGACAATAGATAAGAGCTTCTACAAAATGCTCCCGCTAATACAAAATATTCCTCCAAAGGCTGAATAAGAAATGAAGATCAATACAATCAGATCTGAATGCCAAACTCTCCAGCTGAAGAATGCCACGCTCCAATAGAAGGCTAAAACCCTCAATAACTCGGCCCTGCTGCCAAAAGTGTCCAATCACCCTAATAAATATGCCAATCGATAGATCAGGTGATGGTAAGAACAACCCTGGTGATCGAATCTCCAAGATCCCTCTCAATCTCTGTAGATCTGAAATCCCCCACTGAATGGTGCGCCCCACTGGATGACTGAAACCCTAGATAATTCGGCCCTGCTGAAGGAGGCCTCCAAATTCTCTGAAACTTTTCAGAAATATAGATTGGGACACTGCAAGTCACTAGGTAAAGTATCAGGGTCAGATCTGAAGTGTAACCCCTCCAAACGGACTAGATCTGGATCTCAAAAATGCCCTCCTTCTCTTCAATTCGCCCCAC
>JASDQU010235442.1:0-12256 GCA_032191745.1 Picea mariana | reverse complement strand
TCACAGTTTCACTTTTCCATCTTATTTCCCGCTCACCTGTCCCATTCCACTTGTCCGGGCACTGGGTTGATCTCTTTTAGGATTGCACCTTATCTAGTGGGAAGAAGGGGCTAAAGGCCCAGAAGGTAAAAGCAAGCTAATAAAAGATAAAAGCCTAAGAATAAAACCTCGAGATGCTTCGCCCAGGGATACCCGAGAAAGCAATAAAAGGCTTCTCAACAAGAAACGAGAGGGACCCTAAAAAAATAATAAAACAAGACCTAACCAGAGGATAGGGGGTTTCATCACGAGCCAACCTATTAGGTCCATGGGTACCTAACAGTATGACATTGCCATCAGCTGGTTACCACACCAGGGTAGTGACCTTTGGTTTCATGGCCAAGGGAAAGGGGGTCTCATCATGAGCCAGCCTTCTCATTTCTGTGAAAGTACTTGTGGGTAACGCTGTCACCACTGGTCACCATGCCAGGACAGTGTCCCCTGATTATCTCTTGAGCAAAAAAGGAAAGAAAAAAGAAATAAAAAATGAAATAACAAAAAGAATAAAAGGCATAAATGGGCTTGGAAAGAATTGCATCCATGACAGGTACAGCTCGCCTTCTACAAAGGCACCCACAGGTAACACATTGCATCCTCGGCCTGCACCCACCTGCTTGGACATCCCTTGACCACTTCATCCACTTACATGGCTTGGAAGAGGTCTCTTCCGGGAACTTCCTTTATTCAGTGGACACTAGCCCAATAGGATGCCTTGCCCTTTTCCCAGACTTGTATAGTAGGTTTGTGTAACGTCTTTGAGCTATTGATTGATCTATTAGAGGTTTTATGCATATGTTTATTAATATTGATGATGAAATGTGATTGACATTGCTATGATTCCTGTCACTGATGAGCCCATGGAGGGCGTATCTTTTGATGTGCAGGACCATGCCCGACGGACAGGTAACATCTTGGACCGGTACACATGGGGAGATGATCAATTCAGACCTCCATGGGGCTGAAGAGCCCATAAGGTGGATGCTGAGACCCCATCAGGGGGAGATACAGGATGGACATGGATCCAGAGCATTGCAGCAAAAGAGAAGAGGACGTTCCACTAGAGGCACCCCGGCAGAGCCTGACCTAGGGGGGATGACCCTTTCTTAGTGGAACGTTGGCCTTTGGAGGCCTAGGATGTCACCACCTTGACCATGACGTCAACCAGCATCATGGACGTTTGGGGCAGGCAGACTAGGCAGCAGTGGCACGTGTGGCAGGTTGGAGAAGCCCAGGGAGGGCTAACGTTTTACTCCAGGACACCCCATCTTCCCTAAAAAGGGCTAACGTCTCCCTTGGAGACGCTTTTACTCTCCTTTCAACTTGATTTAAGGTTTTAACTTGACAATTTAATGTAAAACAGTATGATTTGATATTTTGGCCTTGTCAGCCTTTTTACCTGACCTAAAATGTAAAATAAGGTCAAGGTTTTGTATAAATGAGAGATTTTCACTCTCATTTTTTCATCATGACTCATTGACTCCATAAGGAGGTCTGAAATTTGCGCCCTCTCTTGGGTATTTGGCTGATTTAGTGAGGCGCACTTGTTGAAGGAAGACATTTTTTGGCATTTTATGGTGTTTCTCTTGAAGGAAGGTGTTACAACTAGGGTTTGCATGGTTATTTCTTGGTGAATTGTAAGTAATTTTTTGCAAAACTTCTTAATGGATGGTTGTAGTTTAATTTCTTGCATATATTTATGATTTTGCTTAATCAAAACCCTAGGTGACAAGCACACAAGTAGGTCCTTGTCTCATGTCCCCTGATAGAGAATTTTTCAGCCATTGAAGAAGGAAGAAAGAGCCTAGCCGTAGCTACACTCCTATTTCTTCTTCCTCTTTTGCTAGCCATACTATCTAGAAGCCAAGAAGAGTGATACGTCCCTGGCCTAGGTCTACTACACTAGGGCCGTACTCTTTCTAGGGTTTGTTGAAAGGCCTTGCTGTAGCAACACCTTGTCCATTCAAACCCTCTTGTTTTGGTTTTGTGCTTTATTCTTGAGCTAGTAGTTTTGCCAGGAAGGAGGAGAGAGCACGAGGCCTTGCTATAGCAACACCGGAGTGAGCCTCTCTCCCCTAGGGTTTTGATTTTGAGGCCTTGCTTTAGCAACACCTCAAAACTCTTCCCTCTAGTCCTTAAAATCTTTGCCTCCTTCAACTCTTGCGTCCTTCACTTTTGACTCCATTAAACCCTAAGGCACTGATCTAAAGTCCTCCAGCGTTGAAGTGAAACTTGATTACAACACTCTCAAACCCTTTGAATTGAAACCCTAACTACAACCCTAGTCCAAAAGCTAACTACTAACCCTAATTGTTGTCGTCACCTTATGCTACTATATCAATAGTGCAGCAACGTTTTGTCTTTTGAGCAATTAAATGGTGATCTGAGGCATTTATTAAATGATGTGTTGATTAATTACATTGAATGCCACATTGTCCTAATATTTATTGGTGAAGTGACATTACTTGCATTGTTCTATTTATAAACATTGACTTCGTCAATGTTTATTGCCATAATGCTTATATATTCATCAGATAGTCTTATGAAGTACTAACCCATTGAATAGCTTGCACATATCAGTTTGTTGTTGCTTTGTTCCAGGCAGGTATACTTCTTTGGGGGTTTTACTTCTTGAATTGGCCTTTGGCCGGACTATCTGTTTGGGTGGTGACTTATGAGGGAAAAACTTATCCTTGTATTTTATCCTTTTGCCTCCTCAAAACCCCAGGTCACAAGGGACGTCTCCCCTAGGCGTCACCTCCCTAAATAGAAAGAATCTTCTCATCGTGGTGACATTGGGTGGGATAGGTTCTTGTTACGCCAGTTTGGCTCTCTATCTTATAGCCTTTTATCCTTGCTACAAACTGTGCGATAACACAAACAATTACAAGACTATCATGGTGGGACATATATTCTCCAAACTTTATGTTGTAGCTCTGCATCAGCGACTTTCTGACTATTTGGAGAGTCGTCATCTCAGAGCTAAGGGTCAGGCCGATTTCCGCCCAAATTACCAGACGACTGATCACATTTTCACACGCAGAGTCATTATTGAGGAGGCTCGTCATCGCTCTTCAAGGGTTTACTACTGTTTTGTAGACTTTCGAAAATCTTTTGACACGATGCCAGAGGAGGCTTTATTCCAGAGACTTCACGACATCAACATATCTGAGACCCTCCTAGCAACTATCATGAGATTGTATGAGTCAGTTTTGGGACGTCTCAGGTTGGCTCACGGCCTCTGACTTCATTCAAAGAACCATTGGGATAAAGAAGGGATGCCCCCTCTCGCCGACTCTTTTCAGAATCTATATTGATGAGCTAGAGTCTTTCCTCCACGACCACATCTAGGATAGAGATGGTTGTCTCCTTCATTAGGTGTTGATCTCCCTGCTCCTTTTCGATGATGATCTAATCTTGTTGGCCTCTACTCCTTAGGGCTTACAAAGGCAAATCGATGCCCTAGCCAATTTTTGTGACCTCCGACAGTTGACGATCAACTTGCATAAAACCAAGGTCATGATCTTCAATGCATCAAAGTGCCCTCTCACAGACTTACACTTCTAGTTCATGGGGGAAGAGATTGAGATCAACACAACTCACACCTACATGGGGGTCCAGTTCACGGGGCCTCGTTTTGGTATGCGGCAAGCCCTCCAGCCTCGACTCAACAAAGGGTATGGGTCCCTAGCCCTCATCAAGAGATGGTACTTCCAAGGTCAATTTCAGGACATCTCATCTAAACTCTACCTCATGGAGGAAATTATCAGACCCACGGTACTCTATGGCTCGAAGATCTGGGGACCGAGCTTGATACCAACAGTTTGGCTTCGGTTGGAGAGAGCTCAAACCTTGCTTCTCAGATGCATCATCAGATGCAAACATACAGTTGCACAGTCCATTATTCAGGCAAAGTTCGGTGTCCAACCATTTCACCTCGAGGTTATCTTTCATTTGATCTCCTTCATTCATAAGGTCAGATCTTTCAGGGACTCACTAGCAGAGATTCATACCCCTATCTTGCACTTTTCTCCTCAGAGGCCCTCTCCCTCGGATCACTCCACAGACCACGCACAAGGCTAGTTTTCAAAGGCGTCTAAGCTTCTCCAGTTGATGACTATCTCCCCGGAGTGCCTTCCCTTCTTCAGGTACTCCTTAGATGCGTCAGTCCATCTCTTGTTGCCTAGACAGATTGTGAACTGAGACATCAGAGAGGACATATACAGATTATATATTCAGGTCACCTGGACCTCACCCCCGAAGAGCCTAGGCTCAAAGATGTCTTTCTACTTAGAGCACTTTTTGAAGCTGCGGGAAGGTATCATTCTCTGCCTCCCATACACGCATAGACATTGGATGCATTCACTCAAGATCCGTCTAGGAAAACTCCGGGTTGGTTCTCATTGACTCTAAGTGGAGACTGATCACCATATCCCACATTCTGATGGGGTTTGCCATATGTGTCACCTATAGGAGCCAGAGAGAAAGAGGAACCTCATTTTCTGATGCCCCGTATACTATGAGATCAAAGGACGTTACTACTGCCTCTACAAGGACTAAGGGGGCTCCCTCTCTACTTTCCTTCAATATCATGATCAAAGGCGACTAGATCTTTTCATCAGAGGGATATTTTCAGTCACAAATCCCAGCTCTTGCACGCCCCACCCCACCTAGGGCAGACTAGAAGGATCACCTTATATTTCCATGCCCTTCCATCAGATCGGAGCAACAAATGACATACCGAGTTCGAGAGTACCTCAGATTGTAGAGTGGTGAGACCTCAAGCCTCCTCTTAGCCTCCCCCTCGGGAGATCGACCGAAATGTTTGAGACCAGTTCAAAGGTGCAAGACCATCACACCACACATCCTCATAGTGACAGAGGACTCATCTCCAGACGGATTCAAAGCAAGGTACCTCTCGCTCATCGAATTGCCTCCCAGCCCTAGCGGAGCAGTTGGAGATCTATTCAAAGATTCTTTCCTTCGACCTCGGATGGTAGGAGAACTGAGCTTCCTCGCTCCTACATCCCCCCCAAGGTCATACAGTCGGATCCCCCTATGGTACTCAAGGACTCCGACAGTGAGCCAGTACGACCCCTGTCTCCCCCCTCACCATCGGTCATCATATCCAAGAGACATTGACCTTATTGGCTTCATCTTCAAATATTTCTCTCTCAGCTAGTATTGAGTTGTCCAAATCCTACCATGGACACTCTCACTTTGTATCACCACACTTATAATATTATTATATACACTTTATTTTTGGTTTTAGCTAGACCCAGGGCTTCGCCTTGTCTAATATTTACCTAGACTATACTTTTAGTTTTCATCTTTTCTTATATATCTTTCTCTCATTATATGGGAGTTTCTTTTGCACTCCCACATTGTACTCACACTAGATGTATCCTTTAGTCCTATTGACCTACTTTTGTGGTCATTTGTTGGACATTATTAAAATTAACTTATCTTATCTTAAAGGGGGGCCCTATTTCTTCACTTCTAATGAATGGCTTCAATGTTGAAGTTAAGAAATTAAGGGAGGGTGTTGTTGTTGGCACAATAGAAGGCTTGGACAGTGTTTAGGTTTTTCTAATAGAAATATGGTTCCTATTGAATCAGCGGGGTATGGATCCAATGTTTCCACAGTACCACCTTATAGTGCAATCCAAGGTCAATTGAGAGAAGAGGATCTGTTATAGATAAGTATGGGTTCAACAATGGGTTAACTTCTGCCCACTGATATTCCTAACACTAATGATGAAAACACAACAGGATAGCAAATAAAAAGAAAAAATTTCCTTGTTGATATTGGGTTGGCAACAAGATGGAGGGACAGCTCTACGGTGTTACATGTAGAATATGATCAAAGGCCAAATGTATTTAGGAAAATTGTTCGATGTGCTAATTTACGTACCCATTTGGGGAGAGTTGGAAAGAGGAAAGATGATCTTGAGTCTCTGGCTTATAGGTTATATTTCTTCTTCAAGGTCGTTTGCCTTGGCAAGGATACCAAGGTGACAACAAGGGTTTCCTAGTTTGCAAGAAAAAGAATGGCCACATCCCAAAGACGTTGTGTTTCTTTCGTTCGATGCCCTTTAAACTATTTCTAAAATATGTGGTGAATTCGAAATTTGATGAAGAGCCCTATTTGCAAAATATATTTCACTTTTTGATAGAATCATTGGTCCAAATCCAACTATCAAGCTAATAAACGTTGATGGAGCTTTGAAGGTTGGTCAAAAGAGAGGTAGATTGACTATGAAGGAAGATGATCATTAGCATCCTAAGAAGAAGGCTTGGCTTGGTATGCCTACTACAGAGTGGATTGGTGTTTATAATGCTCTGCGACCAATGAAATAGAGATATCACTATAATGTGGTTGATACAAGACTTGCACAACATGTTGAGAAAGGAAATGAAGATGGTCTTTTCATAAATAGTGTAGCACCTTGCTCAAATCTGTGGGCCCTCATTATGTAATGTCCCCCACCTCTTGATAAAGAGGTTGTGGGAGACTTAGTAGTCTAGTTGTCCCCACTAGACTATAGTCTCATGAGTCATGGGGACCAAGAAACCCAAAGTACTTACCTAAGCACAATGATATAATTTTAAGATGACTTTGGGGAGAAAAGGTAAAGTAAATGAAGGAAAAGACCACATGAGGAAAAGCTAAGAGTTAACCCTAGGAGGTGGTCAACTAACTCAACAAAGAAATAGATCAGGGGTATAAAAAGAAAAGGAGGGCGCATCTCTCATCATTCTGGATTATTATTACTTTTGCATCTTGACCTCTAGAGCCAAAGACGTTTCAAGGGTTTTGGGATAACAAACCCTAGAGATCAACTCAGTGGTGAAAGATCCCACCTATCCTGGTCCAAGCTTGGTCAGGAAGGTGCAATATTCCTCCCCCACCATTCTACAGCAGCCTACAGGTTATTCAGTCAGTGAAGAAAGAAGGAATGCGCAGTTTCTGAGGTTTTCCAACAGGAAGGCGCACTAATTGAAGGAAAGATATTCGATCTGGAGAGAGGAAGGGGTTTTGGTTACCAAAACCTATTGGGATCTGATTGATAGGCCTTGGGCACCTTGCCTATGCCATTTTGGAGGAGCTTTCTTCAGTATATGATTTATTTGGAGCTTGGCACGATTTCTAGAGGAGGAGGGCGCACTGCATCAGAGAGATTCCTTCATTTGGGGTGTCATAACACCTCCATTCAGCTTGAGACTTTGCCCAAGGGTTTGCAATTCCCCGATCTACTATTCCACCAATTTTGGAGGGGTTTGGAGGCCTAGAGGAAGGAGGCCGAAATCTTGGTGATCTACAGCCACAGAGAAGTGTGCAACTCAGCCAGGGAGGGGGTTTCCAGCTATCAGAGGGAAAGAAATTAATCTTGTCCCTTTCTCCAGTTGATTGTGGTGCCTTTGGAGACTATTCTCTTCAGTTTTGTAGCTTGTTGGAGCAGTTATTATTCCAGCTTGATTATTCTTCTTGTATTCTTCCAGAGCTACAGATCTATTGTATCAGGATCACTCTATTATCTAAATAAAGGTCAGATCTAAAGTTGTTGGTTCTATATTGGTATTCATTGCTTGTATCTTGTCATTTTCTAGTGGTATATGCTCAGAGCTATATCTCCATGCTATAATCTTCTGAGAACACACCTTTAATGTGCAACTTGATGAAGTAAACATGCATAGCACATTGAAACATTAAACAAACAGTTAAACAAACCTTGGTTCCGAGAAAAAATCAGCATGGGAATATTACAGTGGTATCAGAGCGTTAAATCCTCCCAGCTTGTGGGGATTAGCGCATGCAAAAGTTCAGTGGTATCTATATGGGAAGGCGCAGAAGATAGACAGGTGAACCAGAGGCAGAAATGGAAGGTTCAGGTGAGGACAGTGAGCCACATGTCTTAGCAGGTATAGAAAAGGATCTGAAAATCTCCATAGACCATACACAGTTTACACTTGAGCACCATCTACAGGAGACCCAGGAAACAATGAGCAGGGGACAGGTTGAAATGAAGGAGACCTTGGAAAAAATTAATGCTGGCCAAGAAAAAATTGCGCAACTCTTGATGTAGATGACCCATGGTGGGAATGGCCCAAACATTTATGCAAACAAGGAAGCCAGTGGTTCTCATGGGAGAACTAGGCTTTATCATGAGAAGGATCTTCACTACCATACAGAGGGACAGAGCTTTGGAGGGGGTACTTCCAGGGGGCCAACACATAGTAGAGTTACCCCTAGACCCTATATGCCTACATTCTTGGATGGCCAACCACAGGATAACCACTTCAATGAAATAGAAGACAACTTTGAGGAATATGCCAGGGAATATGAAGCATTGAGTGCAAAATTCATGAGATAGGTTACATTGGACCAATATTGTGGTATCAAGTTCAGGGGTAAACCCAAAAACTATCACAGGAACAACAATGAGTTGGAGCGCAGGGCAGGTCAGATGGAGATTCCATACTTTGATGGGTCTTCCAAGGTGACTACGCAAGCTTGGGTGCAGAAGTTAGATACCTATTTATAGCTTAACCCTATGAGGAAGATGGATGCCATCAAGTTTGCCACCATGTACTTCGAGGGCAAAGCTCATGACTGGTGGTATCATGGTTTGACTACCTTGGGTCATAACCAGATTACTGCTTACACTGAGTTCACTCAGAGACTTATTGACAGATTTGATCAGGGAGATCCAGAGCTACATTTCAGGGAACTCACACAACTCAAGCAAATTGGGTCACCAGAGAGTTACATAGAGGAGTTTCAGAGGGTAGCTGTGACGGTGCCAGATGTGTGTCAAGCGAGACTAATGATACTCTTTACTGAGAGGTTGATGGAACCCCTAAGGGGTTGGGTCAAGGCTTTTAAGCCTTCCAACTTACAGGAGACCATATGGAGGACTAGAAAATTGATGGGATCTGCAGCAAAAACTAAGTTTGCCCCTAGACCACCAATAAACCAAGGGGGAAGAGATCAAAGGGGGCTTGACAGAGGAAAAGGCAGGATGGATGAAGCTACTAGGAGGGAGTTGAGGAGGAAGCAACTGTGCTTCACATGCAAGGAACCTTGGGATCCAGGGCACAAATGCATGGGTAAGGGCAAGGCTCATTATATTGAAGTGATTTCTAATGATGAGGAGGAAGAATATTTTGGCCACATCCAAAACATGGATGCAAATCCACCTAGAATGGACTCTACAGAGAATGAAGAAGGGGAAGAAGCAGGTTTCGGCCTTGCAGTAGACAAGAAGGTTACAATAGCATCCATCAGTGGGGTGCCTAAATTCAACACCTTCCGGATGAGAGAAGTGCTTCAGGGACAAAAGGTTTCAGTACTCATTGATGGGGGAGCTTCACACAACTTCATTGATTCGGCCTTATTGAAAAGAAGGCATATACCTACAGTTGAGTTTGAAGGATTTCATGTGGAGGTAGCAGGGGGGCACACCATGCCTTGTGACAGGTATATTCCATGAATGAAACTTACTTTGGGATGGCATGACTTGGAACAAAATTTTTATGTGATGGACTTACCAGATACTAACATCATCTTGGGAGTTCAGTGGCTTAGCACATTGGGACCTATCACTACCAACTACAAAACCATGGAGATGTCTTTCAATGAAGAGAATGGGAAAAAGGTGATACTCAGAGGGATGACAGGTAATACACCTAGAGTGGTGACAACAAAGCGCATGGAGGCCATTTTTAGGAGAGAAGACATTGTATATGTAGCAGAATGTAGAATATCAGTTCAGGTAGATAAGAAGGGGCATCCTCATTACTGCCAAGACATTCAAAAAATCATTGTCAGTCACAGCAAGGTTTTTGAACCTATTCCTCCAGGAGCACCACCAGATAGGGGGTTTGAGCATATTATAGAATTGGAAGAAGGAGCAAAACCTGTCATTACTACTCCTTATAGACACCCAAAAAAGTATAAGGACGAAATTGAAAAGGCTATCAAAGAACTCTTGGACATGGGCCACATTAGACCAAGTTCTAGTCCTTTTGCATCTTCGGTGGTATTGGTAAAGAAGAAAGATGGGACTATGCGCATGTGCATTGACTACAGGGCATTGAACAAAAAGACTATCAAGAGTAAGTACCCCATCTCCAGGATATATGAGCTATTGGATGAGCTTCATGGTGTTGTCTACTTCACCAAAATAGACTTGTGCTCTGGCTATCAACAAATCAAAATGGGGGAGCAAGATGTACCCAAAACAGCCTTCAGATGTCATTATGGTCACTGTGAGTTTTTGGTTATGCCCTTTGGGCTAACTAATGCACCAGCCACCTTCCAATCTTGCATGAATCATGTCTTCAACAAGTAGTTAAGAAAGTTCCTCTTAGTCTTCTTTGATGACTTGTTGATTTATAGAAACACTTGGGAGGATCATCTTCAGCATGTAGATCATATCTTGGGCATCATGGAGGGGCAATCTTTATATGCTAAAGAGTCCAAATGTGAATTTGGGATGACAGAAGTCCTTTATTTGGGACACATCATTGGACTGAAAGAGTACAGGTGCACCAAGAAAAGATACAAGCCATACTTGACTGTCCAACACCCCAGACTCTTACTGAGTTGAAGGGATTCCTTGGCATCTGTTGTTACTACAGGAGGTTTGTTAAAGGCTTCTCCCAACTTTGCGCACCCTTGACAAATTTGACCAGAAAGGGTGCATTTAAATGGAATCAAGAGGCACAAATGACTTTTGACAAAATGAAGAAGGTAATGAGCACGTGTCTGGTACTTTCTTTACCAAATTTCTCACAGCCCTTCATATTGGAGTGTGATGCCTCATGTGAGGGCATTGGAGCAATACTTATGCAGAATAGGTACCCCATTGCCTATGAGAGCCGAAAATTGAGGGGCCCTGAACTTTTATACACAATTTATGACAAAGAGATGTTAGCCATCATGCATGCATTGGCTAAATTCAGACAATACTTAGTTGGGGCCAAATTTGTTGTGAGGACAGATCACAATAGCCTCAAGTACTTTTTGGACCAAAAGGACCTAAATGAAAGACAGCAAAAATGGGTTAACAAGATCCTAGCCTATGACTTTGACATTGAATTTGTCAAAGGAAAAAACAACGTAGTGGTTGATGCTTTATCCAGAAGACCTTTAGCTTATGCCATGACAGATATTTCAGTTGACTGGAAGGCGCATCTTTTGGTGGAATATTTTAAAAATAGGTTTGCTTGTGAGTTGATGGAGGGGCAGGTACAGGATGATAACTTCAGGATTGTGGATGACATCATATACAACAAGGGCTAAATCCAAGGTTGTTGAGAGCGGGGAGTGGGAGCGGGAGCGGGAGTGGGAAGCGCAGATTTTCAAAAACCTTCGGGAGCGGGAGCGTTTTTTATATAATACATAAAAATATATATATATTGATGCATATATATATATAACATGCAAAATGTTGAATCAATTGCAAAAAACATGAAAACATAGATATAAGATCATTTAACTAATTGATTAGTGATGAATCGATAATCATCAAAGCATCAACCATTTAGTACATACTACATACTACACATATAACATGAATCATAAACATTTGTGGGACTCAACATTAAAGCATCATAACATCAATCATAAAAGCATCATAACATCAATCATTAAAGCATCATGTTCTTAAGTTCATAACTTCATAACTTCATTGTTTACAGAATAAGCCATAATAAAGAGTCAAGACTCAAGACTCAAGACAAAGTATTAAGTTTTAGAGACTACTTCTAAACATGAAACAAAAAAAGAGATCTAGTTTATAGTAGCAACTTAGCAAGTACTAAGTACTATGCTCTAAGTTTTCCTCTTGCCACGAGAAACTTCTAGCTTCTTCTCCCATGATCTTTGAATAAGAGCAGGAACAGGTGGAAGTGATCATGGAACACAACCAGCAGCTGAATGGCCCCCACGTGACAATGGACGTTGTGCAGATAAAGGTAAAACTGATGAATCTGGAACCCTTGTAGTGGATGGGGTCGGGGGTGTCATGTCTCCTCCAGGAATATGATCGCCATCATGATCACTCAAAAGTTCCTCTTCCAAGCGCTCTAAAACAATGGTTCCATCCTGTAAATTAGTCTCCTCTGGGTTGTTATCCCAAGTCATATCTCTTTTACAAAAAGCATTCCCCTCTGCATCACAGTAATGCGACAACAACCTCAAGTTGTAATGCAC
>JASDQU010235436.1:0-17200 GCA_032191745.1 Picea mariana | reverse complement strand
ATCCCTCTTTAACTGTAGGTAGTAGGTGTGGAACATCGTGTTTGATTTCCATTGTTTTCCCATATTGCTTGAATACCACAACGAAGTGAACTTCACATATAAGGGTTCATATGGCTCTAGTTCAGGGAAGGTTGCACCTTTTGGCATCTCCCAAGATATGAACACGATGAGGATCGAAAACCAACTAAAATGGAACTCATAGCCTTTATCCTAAGCTTCACGACAATATTGGTCTAACTAGTTCACTAAATATTTTTCACAATTCATCTGTAGGCCATCCACGAATTTCCTTACGAGGTCAACAACAAACCCTGTGACCTCTGCATGGATCTGTTCTTCCAGACTAGCTTACCAACAATCAACTGGGAAGCAAGGCACACTACACCATTCTGGATGGAGGCTACCTTGTAGCCTCGCTTCCCCTTCTCCCTAGGCAAAAGTCTTATGGGTTGAGTCCCTGCATGCTCAATCCAGTGATCCAATGGATCAACGTCGGATCAACGATGATGCATCTGTCTAGCCAAAAATAACCGCCATGGAAGCTCGAAAGAAAGAGCTTAACGCATGCGTTAACCTCCTGGTGCCTTCCAAAATCAGGTATTTTCATCACGTTTAGGATGGTGGACTACGTGAGGTCCATAGTCCATGGTTGGGGGATTATCCTCGACTTCTTCCCCTTCATCCTAGTCAAATACCTGTGACGAGTGATCATGTTGAAATTCTTGCGATCCTCTAGGTTAAAGTCGTTTATATTTAGTGTCGTGGTCTTATCCGACTGAGGCTTGCCTGTGTGTATCCCCTTCGGGAGGTACACAGTGACCAAGGTGTAATCAAAGTCCCTGGGGACACTGTCACGATTCATCGTGCCGACCAAAGGCATGATGTAGTTGGGCAGGATGGAAGGGATCAACTTTGCGTTTTCCAAGTCATCTCGATGCTTGGTTCTTTTCTTGCCTACAACTCAGGACATCACTCTCTCTGCCATTAGATTGATTAAAATTTCCTCTAGTGACTTTTCCATAGCACCGAGCTCGTCCAAAATGCATGCTCGAGATCAGATATCTTAGGATGATGAATAATTTATCAATGCAATAGAATGGATGGCAAGGTCTCAATAAGCACATCACAGTAAAAATGAGTTCTCTTATTGGCTCAGATACAATTTGCGAAAGTGTGCTCGGTGCAACAATCGACGCGATAAGTAGAAAACGATGTAAAAGATCCTTCCAATAGATAAGAAGCCTTCATCAATGCAGTTATGTCCGTTACAGCGCGGTCCAACGATCCAATGGTGAGCTTCGAGGCCATAACTACTTGCTTATCCATTATAGAGTGTCGGGGTAACTGTCATAATTCCTCCAACAGTTATATTGCTCCACCATAGTGGAGTGCCAATCTGATCTGTTCTAATATTCCAGCGAAGTTCAAATTCTAGATACTTTTCCTTCTATGAAGTTCTTTCTAAAGCTTCCTACAATTTTTCTAACTTTTCTTTCTTCTTGATGAGCTTTCGATCCTTCTTCCCTGTGATCTATGTTACTGGGTTCCTCTTCCCATTTTGATTCTTATCTTCTCTTGTCATAACAACTTCACACTGGACTTTCATAGGGTTCAAGGCTAATACTTTTCTCTGTCTGGGGTAGGTGCTCTACTCTCTTGTATAGGCAGGTGTTTCAAGTCTTCTTGTGTTATTTCAACTTCTACATCCATATTTCTGGTCCTCAATAGCCTCGAATGGTTTTCTTGTTTTTCTAGTAAGTGTGCTATTTTCTTAGCCATGAAGTCTCTTGGTTCTTKCTTTTTCTGTTCTAGGGATTCCTCTTCTTGTTTTCTTCAGATCTGATCTTTCTCAATCCAGGTTTTTCCTAGTAACATAGAAAATGGGGCGTTGTTCTCAATAAATTTAACAAACTCAAATTCTTCTTCTATCAAAKTTCAATGAGMACTCATAGATGTYTGGGTAAGTCTTCCATGTAGGGTTATCAATTTTCCTCTAAATAATCCWATTCCTCCCAGTGAAGGAATCATAGCAGGCTTTCCTAAAATTTCTGAAGTTCTTTATGTCATAATATTCACCTGTGTTTCCTCATCCAGAACACAGTCTATGTCAAAGTATCCTATTCTTGTTTCTATGCGTTCTTTCTCTTTGAAGACCTTTGATAATTTGATATCTTTGTGGTCATTCAAAGTTTCTTTCATTTGTAGTAATACAGTCTCTGATTCTTTCTGGGGTTCTACCATGGTCTCAGTTTCTTGGCCTTTCTCAGGGTTTTCTTGTCTCATATTCATTCTTTCAACTTTAGAAATCATTCTAGGGTAATCCAGAACTTCATGGTCCAAAGATTTACAACAAAGACAACTAGGTCTTCTATCAGGGCAATCCTTAGCAAGATAACCGTGCCTTCTGCAACTATAACAAAGGGTTAATCCTCTCTTCCTCTTAAATGATCCCCAACCTTTCTTGTACTGCGCACTAGGATCGTTGTATCTAACCTGAAGGAAATTCTTCCTAGGATCTTGCATCCATTTGTTATTCAAAACATTCTTTCTATGCATAGGAATAACATATCTTTCATTATTTCTATCAGATCTACTCATATCAAACCTTCTTTCTTCTAACTATGCTCTAGTTTTCAAACTAGGACAAAATTTATCAAATATGATTAGATCCATACTTTCGAAACAAAAAATTTCACTTATCTTACTTTTATCAAAGAACAAAGCTTTCAGATCTTACCTATTTAATAAAAACAATTCATCGATATTACCTCTATCAGAGCACAAAGATTTTAGATCTTACCTTTTTTCTTAGCATAGAACTTCATAAATCAAGTAGAATACTACACACTAAAGCAACAGATCTACGCACAAAGATTTCTTTCTTTTCCTTAGTTCCCAACAATCACAATTTCAGGTCCCAAAAATAAAAGCATTTGTTGGCACAGGGGCAGACCCAGGGTTCAACGATTCAACAACGCACCAACAAAACCCTAACTACCAGCCCTTTCGGCAACACCTACGAAGCAGATGAAGTCTCACCTGAGGAAGAGGCAGGGGTGGTTGCATGACTCCAGTGTCTACAACCTTAGCTGGGACACAGATCTATGATTACAATACCTTAACAGAGCACTTAGTGATTATCATTCATTAATACTTAACCTTTGTCTACAGTGCAAATAAACCCTAAATACAGCGCAACGCAATATTCAACAAGATTCAACACATTCAAGCACTAATTACATCAATATAGATCAGATATAGCATCTCATTCACATTATTAGGCACTAATCTATCATATTCATCTAAGCGTACATCATTGTACTAAGAATTAATCATATGAACCATAAAACAACCATAATGCACAAAGAAACCATAACACAAGATATACGTGGTTCACCCCCAGCCTGGGGATACGTCCACCAACTCTTTGTCTTCTTTATTATCTTATGTCAATCATCTACATGCATAGAACCATGAGCTCATACTCCACATAGGACAGGAGATCTGTGCGCACCTCTCCAGATCCTCCTTCCCCAAGCTAGGTTACAACACAAAGCCTTTACACAATCTCTTATAGTCACTTGCACTTAGCCTTGCAAGTCTCACACAGTATGCACAAAGCATGTACAACTATCACTTTCACTTAGCACATTGGCCTTCACTTTCCCTTTTTCACTTAGAATAACACAMTTGCGCACCTAATTACATCACCTAGCTTTCTATTTATACATTAAAAAATGGGCCTAAACATGGGTAAACCCATGGACTGACATCCCCATACCCGTTACATAAGACCAAAACCCAAAAATCCCTAAAAAGGGGCCGAGATCCCGCGATCTCTGATTTGACTTGCGCTCCACCTTCAACAGCTTGTCGAAGTCCCAAAATAGGTCAAGCACGGCCAAGGATCTCCAAAACTTGGTCAAGGACCAACATGTATCTTCTCCCACACCTATTCCTATATCTTCCATTTATTCTTTTTAGGGAATGCCATTTGTCATGTCATTTCCTTCCATGAGTTAACCTAGCAATAGTTTTTGTTGGCACGTAGTGGGTAGACCTAGGGTTCAAAACTAATTCACCAACAAAACCCTAAATATATCGATCCTTTTGGCATCACCCACAAGCATGTGAAGTCTTACCCAAGGCACCTAGGGGAACTACAGGAACCATGATTCCGTTGTCATGAAGGGAATGGATACCATTATAACATTCATTCTAACTTAAAATCCAATCAACATTAAATATACCCTGTGCGCAAAATCATAACTACTTAGTAACGTATGATAGATTCATATTACTTAATCATTCAACATGTGCACATAACCAATAGATACATATTCATATTAACCCATAAGCATCGATTACATGTGTGCAATAAATAGAGTAAACTAACACATCATGGAATAAAACACATCGAAACATATGAACTTAACGTGGTTCACCCCAACTGGGCTACGTCCACAACAACAAGCTTCTTATATTATTTTTCAACACAGTTTCTTACAAAAGGTGCACGTTGTGCTCATACAAGATATCTCAGTTATAACCCAACATTCCTTACAATTTGCACATATAGTGCACACTTGAACTCTCTCTTTATTTTCTCTAAATATTTCTACACAATGAACTACTGTTCTCTCCTTCGATCTCACTATCATATATCACTCCCTCTACCCAAAAACCCATTACATATTTATACATTAATACTAGGGCTTAGACCATTAAAAAATGGACCAAAAGGTCTAACTAATTCTAACAAATTTCTGTCTTTTGTGTGCACTAACTCTTGAAAATGCACTAACTGTCTTCCTTTCCTATGTGCATGCTACTCCTTAGCCAAATTGTCATGCATTTTTCTGCTTCCCAATTCCCAAAACTTGTCCCAAAATGACATGCTCCAATAGGCCCCCAACACTCACCTAACTTCATCCTTTCTTCTAGGTATCCATGAACTTCTGAAATGTTTCCCTTGTAGTTGTGATATTTTTCCTTGCTTGTATTTCTTGTTGCGCAATTACCTCGGTATTCTCTTCAATAACACGGGCCTTCAATTTTTATACACTTTTTTGTTCCTCCTGCTTGACCATTCCTTGTGTAGCTGCTAGTTCTGGTGTCACCTTGTATGCTTCATTCTGCAATGTTTCGATCTTCTATGCATGAGCATGTTGCTCTGCCCTTATTTGGTTCATATTTGAGTATAATTTTCTATGTTATGCTATTGCTTCCATCTTTTTTGTTGGTGGTAAGGTTCTCATCACATCCTTAAACTTCCGCGCCTTGTCCTGTACAACCTGTATCTTTTTCACAATTTCCCGGAGTTCCACGTATTCTGTCATCTAAGTCCATTCTTTATTCATATAGATTGGCACACTCTACTTCTAGACTTTTGATGTTCTCTATGGTTACTATATCCATCTTCTCCCTTTGCTCTCTTTTCTCCGGTGGAGTGCTCAGTGGCTGGCATGCTTCCAAATCAGTAATCTTCGTGTGGGAGCCCTGAATGGCTTCACTAATATTTGTGACCTATTCTTTTAAAGGGGTATATACATCCATAGGAACTTATGGAATATTACTATAGACCCCTTGAACCACATGTTTCAATCTTTCCATCCTTTATGTGGCCTCCTCCCTCTCCATCCTAAGTTTATCATATTTTTCCTATAGCACATCATTATTTGCAACTACCTTAGTCAATTCCATCAACATTGACATCACGTGCAATTGAATTTCCTGCATGATTCTCATGTGCAAACCATGTAATAATTATATGGGAAATTGAGATAACACCAATTCGATATGACCAAGTGCCTTTGCATGCTCCCATAACTCTATTGTAGGGAAATCTAAAGCTCATGTTGCTATCTTTATCACTCAATGCTCTCCTAATGCTGCAAATGGATGAGATTTCATCGATTACACCTATATGTTATTCATCATACTCTCCATCTTCTCTTTATCTCCTGTTCTAACTGGAATTATCCCATTTGTCTCCAAAATATGTCGTAGTGCGAAAATCTATGCTTGCACGCTCGAGTTACTTTCTTCTTGATTCTATGTCGCTCGCTCAAAATTCTCCTCAGTAACCTCCTTGAATTGATTTGCGATTTTTTCTAAGTCATCATTTGTTATTTCTTGAATGGTCATTTCCCTCACAAATTTCCTTTTCTTGCACTGTTGTACAGCTTTCCATGCGTCTTTCCTCTTCTCTCCTTGTCACGGTATAGTATTTTTTGTGTCACCTGTGCCATTTCCTTAGTTTCCCTATCCTTCTTCTTCTTCATCATCTCCTATTTCCTCTACTTTTGGGTGTTCTGTCTCTAGATTCTCTGTTTCTATCATTGGGATCTTACACTTGGCATCCCAATCTTCCATGATATGTCCCATTTATTCTTTAGTCACCCTGTATCTCATGGGAAGCCATTCCTGAGTTGGGTCCCTCTTTGCTTGAATGTACATATGATGGAATCCTACCTTAAAACACACAAATTCCTTGTATGCTTCTACCACATGCAGTAATATGCATGGTGTATATCGAATCCATTACCAAATTATCTCCTTATAGATGTAAAAAGTGATGTTGTTATCCAAGTATCTCTCCTTATGCACAATATGCCACAGGTTGGTGTATCTCGCTGCCAAACATGGCTTGTTCATAACTAACAGAAATGTTTTGTCTTCCAGCTCCCTCCAAGCCACTAATGTTATCAATATTAACAACCATGCATAGTGGAATTATGTTCCCTTGTACTGTGCCTCTCTGCAATCCATCAAAAATTGATTTAATAGGAATTTATCCTAGTTCATTTGTATTCCTTATATGCACTTCTCCACTTCTTCTATCACACCTATCGACACTTGATCCTTGTGACACTTTATCAACAATTTGTAAGCCAAAAATTGCATCTCAAGTCTGATGCACTCATCATTGATACTCGCTACACTGAGCCCACATGATCCTCTATACATATCAAACTTCTCTTTCATCCTCTCTCAAAAATATTTCTCATTCGACTTATATGTAATGGGTCCTCCCCTACCATTGAAAACTATGGTATCCTTCCAATCAACTATGTATCTATGGACACAAGTTTGTCCATCAATAGGTATCCTCCATGGATGCAACTTAACAATGTATTAACACATGCATTGATCTTGGTGCTCCTAAAAAAGTGTAGGATCTCTAACAAGTTCAAAATCCATGATTTCTCCAACCCTGTTTCCCAAGCTTGTGGATCAACTAGGATAAATCATGTCTCTGGGTAAATGATTGTCTTCATATATTTCTTCAGTACTAACTCCGAGAACTTATTCTCATTTGATAGGTCATGATCTACAAAATTCATATTTTCCACTGCATCTAACATATCTTATTCAATGATTACACATGGTGGAATTTATGGCTCCACAAGCTCATACTTTTCTTCCTTTTGTAATTTGACCAGCTTGATGTCATCTTTCTGGGTGGTATCTACTCCTTCATAAAGTTGGTTGAACTCAGCTTTGACTCAATTATCTTGGGGTTCCTTCCTATATAGGTGCTACTGGTGGCTTAGTGAATTGTTTCTTCTTTCCTAATGTTGATGTCATTGCTACCTTGGGTGGCACCATAACTCTCTGCAACACACTTCCCTTGACAACCAACTCCTTCAGATTCACGTGTGTTCACTAGGCTCTTTGTTCTCGCTACTCTCAAACAACAATAACATTTTTCCATCGACCTCTAAACTACTTTATAACTTATCTTTAGTCGTTACTTTCCATTTTCATTCCCAATCATGTCATCTAATCCAACGTGTACTCACATTCAATTCTTTGCATACTCTACAAGAAATTTGGATTATTTTGTGGATCATGGTCTAGATCTTGCTATTCTATCATGATCTYGTCACCGTTTTCCATTTATGATTACATGTCTCCACTACTTCTCCATTATGGTCTCTCTTTAATGATGTTCCTTCCATGTATGTTTTTTAATGTGTTTTCCACCTCTGTGCAGATCTTTGTCACACTTCAATCCTCCTTCCTRTGCACAATTCCTTCCTCATTCCACATCTTTGTGACATTTTYTGGATTTGTCTCCTAACTCATTTAACCTTCAAATTATTTTATTGATTTTATTCTTTTMTTTTTATTTCTATAGTACACTATAATACAAGTACTATGGTACACATACTAYGCTCTTAGACTAGTGCATGTAAGTACAATTGTCCCTATATAGTTTCAACGGAATACCATTAACCAATCCTTCCACAACTTATCCATTCAGTTTCTCCATCTGAATAGAACCTGCATCTGTCACAAACTTGATCACATATAGACCCAACCAATGCATCTGAAACTTTCCAGGGTGCTGTAAAAACTTGTTGTCATAAAGAAAAACTAAGTCTCTTGTCTAAAAATTCTTTTGTTTAATGTGTCTTCCATGCCAGGCTTTCTCACGCACTTTATGAACATTCTGATTGAAACTTGCGACAAAATGGTCCTCTTTCATCTCTACTATATTTGACAATCTCTTCTCCATTATGCCATAATCTATAATCTCAGTCAGTGCGACAATGCATAGGCTTAGTACAATGAATTCCATAGTCATAACAACTTCTTGTCCATACACTATTCTGAATGGGGTATTTCCTTTCAACTTCTTAATTGTGGTTCTATACGCCCATAACATTGCTGGAATCCTCAAGTCCCAATGTTCTCATCTTACATTACACACCTTCATGAGTGCATGTTCTAGTACCTTATTGAATTCTTCCACTGTTCCATTTTCCCAAGGATGATATGGTGTGATGTTCTGATGATGAATATARAACTCCTCTGTCAAAGATGCAATCTTCTTATTCATAAAATGAGTTCCCTAAACACTGATAAGAATTCTYGGGCATCCAAATCTTGTCACRGAATTTTCAAACAAAAACCATACATTTGTCTTCACACTGCAATCTCTATCTGGTTCTGCTTCATCCCATCTTGTTGAGTAATATGTCACCATAATGTTGTATCTGACTCTTGGCCTCTTTGTTGGTGGATTAATCATTTCAAAAAAATCAATGACCCATTTATTAAAATCATGTAATGTCGCTTGTGGTACTAACAACATCTCATCTCTCATGGAAGGCTTCCCAATTCTTTGGAAAACATCAYAAGTCTTACAAAATGCCTTTGTATCCTTATGAAGGGTAGGAAASCATAATCCTATGTGAAAAATATTTTGTGCTATTTATTTTCTTGCGTAGTGAACTCTTGCAACCCCTTCATGTGCCTCTAACAATATCATATGTCTTTCATGTTCTAATACACATCTATGCAGAATACCAAATGGGCCTAACTTGTACAMATTTCCTTCTATAAGTTGATAGTTTGATTCCTTCACTACTAACTGCTTCTTCTGTGCAACTGTAAATTTAGGTGGGGTTACTCTTGTACTCAAGAACTCAACTATTTCTACAAAATAGTCATCAATCATTTGTATTGTAAATAAGTGCACGTTTGGTAATATTTCATCCAAGTTTCATGCATCTTCCCCTCATAGTATGCACGATAAGTAATCAGGTCTTGAATTAAATTTCACTGGTTTCACAATAAATTCAAAGCCATATTCCTGAAATAATAATAGCCATGTGTATAATATCCCCCCCAACACTGGCTTATTGAAAAAATATCTTAGCGCATAATGTTTTGTGTACATCTTAAAGTGTGAACCCAACAAGTAATTTCTAAACTTATGCAATGCATACACCATTGCTAATCCTTCATGTTTTGTAGTAGTATAATTATGTTCTATAGTTGACAACTTCCTACTTGCAAATGCAATGGGATGATCTGTATCTCCTTCTCCAGGATGAGCTAACACTGCACCTAAATCTATAGATGATTCATCCACGTGAACATGAAACTCCTTCTTCCAATATGGAAATATCAAAATCAGCGAGGCAACCAATTTATGCTTCAAAGTACCTAAACCTTCCTGACATTACTCATTCCATTGAAACCTGTTCTCCTTCTTTAGAAAATTTTCCATCGGGGTTGTGATTTGCACATATCCTCTAATGAACTTCCTGTAGTACCCTGTATGCCCTAATGTTTCTCTTAACTGTTGCACTTAAGTCAACGATGGTAAATCAAAAATCACAAAAGTCTTGATAGGATTTACCAATAGTCCTTGCTTACAGACTACATGGCCCAATAAGATACTAAATGACACACAAAAAATGAACTTATTTAAATTCAAAGATAACTGAAATTTCCTACACCTATCCAACATCAAATGCAAAGTCTCAACATGATATTTCAATAAGCTAAACATCATCTAGTCATCTAAGTATACTTCTAAGAGCTTATAAATGAACTCTTTAAATGATACTATAATCACTCTATAGAATACTACTGGTGCATTCTTTAATCTGAAGGGCATCACTATGTATTGGTAACATCTCCATTCTATCGCAAATGTAGACTTATATCTATCTTCATGCGCAATCTTAATCTGATGATACCCTAAAAATCCATCAATGAATGAATAAGCTTCCTGTCCTCCTACATTCTCCAACACTTCATCTGTAAATGGTGTAGGAAATGGATCATGTAAGCATGAATAATTTAATTTCCACAAATCTACATAAATTMTGATCCCTCCTGTCTTCTTATCTTGAACCACCATTGGACTAATCCCCTCTGATTCATCAACATGTTCAATAATTCTAGCTTCCAACATCATGTCTATCTCCACTTTCASATTCTTTTTATACACTGGGTTCAATATGTATGGCCTCCGCTTCATTGGATTAGAATATGGATTCAAGGGGATATGCATCTATYCTAACTCCCCAACAATCCCTTTCATCTCTGAAAAATTAGATGGAAACAAGTCCAGATACTCACACAGTAAATCAACTATCTTTTCAAGAATTTTGTTATTCCAATAGTCTCCTATGTTTGCAAATTTGGGCTTATCTTTGGTACCAGTATTTACTTTTCACTTTCTCAATGGTTTTGCATACACAACATATTCAAGTTGTGTTCCTCCTACCACACACTCTCCTTCAATTTCTAGTATTTTCACATTTCTTGGATCTTCGTCCTCTTCTTGGTCTTCTTCAACAACATTATAACAATGAAAAACTTCTTCAACTGTCACAATATATCTATGCGCACTACATACAAGTACTAGTTCTATTGAGTCTTCTGATGAAAAAATAGTTTTCTTGATAACCTGCAAAGCTAATTCAATCAAAGCATCATCTTCAAAAATAAAAGTTACCTTAAAGTTACGAGTTAATTCTTCCTAGTCTGCAGTTTGTTTGTGCACTTCCAGTTCCAAGTACCAATTCTTTGAGGTTTTTTCCAAGGTATGTAAAAACAAGTGTGTCCATTCTTTCTTAGGTATTTTATTCCATGTCGCAATACACTCTGTAACATGCTCCATCAGACAACTTAATCATGTATACTTCTGCATAGTATCTTCATTCTTTGTCCCAAACTTGACTTGTAATAGCCTTTTGCATTGTTGCCAATCTCTTATTCCATCCTTATGCGAATCCCACCATCTTGTTGGGGTTGATTTTAGCGTGACATCTAAAGCTAATAATATTTGTTTATTTGATATTTTCAATTCAAATTCTATTATAAAATAATATACATCATCTAGTTTGTCATACCTTTGAAGATCACATACCTCAATTCCAATACATCACAACACGTGGGTAATCCGAGAACATTTCCTTGTGGACACTTCATGAAATCTCTTCTCCCAATTCTCCAAAGCTTAGTTTGAGTATAACGCACATGAACTAATAATTCTTCAACTAATTTTAGGATTCACATAATCATCCATCCACTCAGTCATGTTATACATGTTATCAAGCTATTTTTCCTTTACTGGTTCTACATATATTTTTCCTTCAGTAGGATCCAATGGAATGGTAACCTTCAAGTCTTCTACTTCAAATATCATCTATATTTTCTTCATATCAATGATATTCTAGTTTTCAAAGGCCCAATCAATTCAAAGTAGTGTTTGGTAAGGGGTGCTACCATCCACTATCTTGATCTCTTCAAAATTGGCCAAGCTACACACTTCATCAATATTAACACTTACCCCTGTCAACCTTCCAGTTGGAACAATATTATGGTGATCCGCTAACCTTAACTGAATGGTAAACTAGATCAACTTTGTCTTACCCATATTTTCCCAGGTCTGCTTCGGGATGGAGTTAACATCATATTCTAGATCAAAAATAATAGTTTCCAATCTGTGGATTGAGTAGAAACTCCCTATTCGTTCTCTTCTTGTGGTGCACCTAGTTAACTGCTCAATGTGTGACAAATATATATTTCTCTAGGGTGAAACGTTCGATCATTCCATGCAACATACTCAAAGAAAACTCATCTTTCATTATCTCTAAAGATTTTTTTATAAAACTATTCAAAATGTTTACCTTGTCAACTTTTCTTTTTGAATGGTCGTAGACTAGTGGTATATCATATACYTGTAGCCTATCATACAAAGGTGGCATGGTMGAAGATGATGCTATCCATTATTCTCCTATCACTTCCTTCCTTTCTTGCATATACATCTCTTTCTCCTTTCTAGGGTCAAACAATGGTTGAGGCTTTGTTGCTTTCCTGACCCACTGGTGGATCCTACTTCCTTGATCCATCGCATCAACTATGGTTCTCTTTCCTCTACAAATAACAACTTCTTTCTTGTGTTGTTCGTCATGTGCCTCTTTTTCTATCATATGTACATTCATGTTCCTCTTTTCTTTCCACTTTGCAATCAACTATGGGAAATCCTCCATTGCATGGTCTAGTTGTCTATAATATGTACATGTTTTGCAAGGATTTGGGCAGTCTCACACCAGATGTCCATAATGATTATAGTTATAACATATAATGTGTCATATTGCTATGTTAAATCCTCCTCTTATGTGACAAATGAATCTTCCTCTTCCTCCTTGATCATAACCTCTTGCAGTATTATATCGTAGAGCTCCTCCTTCAGATTCTTCTCCCTAGACTTTTTATGCATCTATTGTGCACTCTCTCATGAGATCAAATGCATGAATTTCCTTTTCCCCATGTCCTACTAACTTACAAAAGTTAGAAAACAAGTTTCTTGCAATACTCTAGTACTTTTGCATCAACAAGAAAGAAGTAGGTGGTGACCCATTGTCTTGAAAATCTCGCACCATACCCTTAATGGATTCAAAGCTCTTGTAGTCAAATATTGCTGAAAAGATGGATATTCATTCTTATGAATCCATTTTTTTGTACACGTGATGCATCAAACTTCCTCACATTTTTATTTTCCTTTCACAAGTTCCTACAACTAAATAGTAAGTGTTGCTAACTATGACTACACTTGATCCATCCCTGCATTATTTTCTCCTACCGGGGATGTGTTGGATGTATGGGTTGACTCAGGTTCTACCTTATTTCTCCAAAAAAACCCTATAAAACATCGGCCCTTCTAGAGACCAGAAGGAAACACTACACATAGAGAGAAAAACACAGTCTCACTTGAGATGTCTTATGGGTGATTGCATGACCCATATGTTTGCAATCATGGAAGGTATGATTCTCATGGGGATGTTATATCTACTCATACTTCAATATTCCTCAGATATACCATTCTACAACCATAATAATTCATAAACATTTATTCTGCAATAAAATAACATAATTGATCCAGTGCACATTGCATTATAACTTTATCAGATTGATTCATTCATTCATTCATCATAAATCAAAACATAAAAGAAACATACACATAAACACCATATTTTATCGTGGTTCACCCCCTAGGCTATGCCCATAAAGATATGCATTCTTTATTATTCATCTTCAAGTCTTTGTGTTGACAGTTGCACACATTAAATCAATAGTGAATCAATACACAAGTATAGGTGAGGCTAACTAGTGTCACAACAAGCTCCACAGGTTGCGACCTAACGCTCAGTTACAACTCATGACTCTATCTCCAAAATTGACTCAATAATTTTCCCCAAAACTCTCAACCAAAAACCAGTAATTGTGACTCAAAACTCAACAAAGTCATAACCTACTCAAGATAATATAGGATCCCTTTCCTCAGATATTACAATGCCTATTTATACTACCAAAATGGGTAAAAAATCTTACAACAAATACCTAAAACCCTAACCCTAAGTGGATTAGGTTTGTCCACTTTACAACCTCATATGCGTGACTGGTCCTCGATCCAACCATTTGCTCATCACAATATCTTTCTTTTTTCCTTTTACTTTCCTCTTCCTTGCACTTCTTTCCCTTATTGTCCAACACACTTATTTTCCTTCCTTCTGTCACACGCTCCATTTTTTGGTCCCTTTCTTAATTGTTTTCCAAAATTGTTGAGCATTTCTCCAAAATATCCTACTCCAATAGGCCCCCAACACTTACCCTTGGCTCGTCCCGAGCCTCTCAGGTATTCTATGCATATTTGACATACTTCTCCAACTCTTGGAATATACATGAAATCTCTTCAAAACGATTCTTCACCTTTGTGCTTTTCTCTGCAATAGACTCCATAGTCTATGATGTGATATTCTCCTTCATTATCTCTTCAGCCTCCAACCTAAGGTTTTCCATCTATCCCTTGGATGCATCCATCTCTATCAACATATTCTCTATGCCTTCCTTTACTAGATCTAATTGAGCCTGCCTCAATTGCTTCTCTTCCTGTACATTTTTCAGTTTTGTCTGCAAGTTCTTTAACTCTTGTGTGCTACTTAGCCTCTCATGTATGGTCATTTACTTATTCTTTTTCTTCAAATCCCGTGTGACTCTATTGACTCCTTCTTCCCTTTTTTCCAATGCCTACAACTTTTCATCCTCCTGCAGACTTGTCCAAAGTTTCATGCTTCTGTCATATAACTCTGTACATTTCTTGATACTATGCGCCATGTTATCCATGTGACCTGCCACCTCCTTCTCTCTCTGCAATCTAAATTCTAGCGGCATGCTTGGATATAAGAGTGCCATCAAGTTTGTTATATGTCTCCATGGCTTGTGATATTCTTCCAATCTTCTCTTCTGCTTGTAAATGTTCTCGTTCCTATGCGCTAGAAGGAATTGACTTGAAAAATTATTTTATGTTCTTCTCTATTTGGCCAATGCATTGTTTTGCTTCCTCCTTATCAACCTGTACCTCATTGATTTCTATCTTAAGAGTGTTCCTTATGTCCTTAGCTATTTGTGACTCCATCGCATATGCGCGTKCTCTTGATTATATCTCATGTGCGATGCTTAATTGAAGTTTATAGAGTGATTTGGTTTGGACCTTGGTTAGCACCAAGTCCAAGTGATCAATGTATTTCATGGCCTTCTACATTTTCTCCTCATCTATCTACAACATATCCTGAGTGTAAACAAAACTTTCACTACCTGAMACTATTATATGGACTGTCTCGTGCATGGGAAATGTCTTTTCTTGAACATTCTACTATGGTTGTGCCTATTCTTTCTGTTATGATGTGTTCAATTGCAGTTGTGCCAATGTATCCTTAACCTTTTTCATCTTTTTAATGATCTCCTCTCTTGGCTTCTCAACATCGTCCCACGACTCTAGTGCATGCTCTTGCACCATCTCGGGGACCATATCTGCATCATCCTCTTCCAGGGTTAACTCAAGGTAACTCTTGTGTGATTTCATCTTATTTCTTTGGCCTACTTCCTGTAGCACAATCCTCTTCATCGGTAGAGTTTCTTTCTATGTTGAAGTTGTTGGTATCTCCAATTCTGGTATATCTCCACCACCTAGTTCCTCCTGCATAGGAACATTAACATCCTTCTGCACTCCTCCATTAGTATCCTTTTACTACTTTCCTCCATTTATTACTTCGGTACGATCCTTCTCCTGTGCTAAGGGATTTTTTTTCTTTGTTTTATAGCTTTCGCACTCCCTCCTATTTCCTTTGCACGCTCTACAACCTTCCTTGTATTCATTATTGGACTATTGGATTTTTGGGACATGCTAGCTTCTACTTTCTACTTTCCTTTTGTTTCCTTGTTTTACGTCACTGATACCTTCCATTCATTTGGTTATTATTTCATGGCCCATTGGACTTCCTCTCCAGTCACATAATATCTCATCTATAGTCATTTCTTCTTTGGATTTGTCTTTTCTTKAATCCACACATTGTGTCCTGACACCTGAAAGTTTGCTATGTGTTTATGTTCCTCCACCACTTCTGGTGTTATCATCCATGTGTCTTCTATATTTTCCTGCATCTCTTCAAGGTAYGTGTCAAACATGTTGGTATTAAATTTCCTCTGCTTAGGATCTGCATTGTGCCACAGGGTTATATATCTTGCTACGCGACACTTTCCTCCCCTGTCACAAAAGGATGAGTATTTTAGTTCTTCCCATGCCATTAAATATATCAAAATGAGTAGCCAAGAATAATGGAACTCTATCCTAGAAACCTTCACATCTCCACAATCCTCCAAAAGTAGGTTCAACAAGTATTGTGCCCAATTGAGTACTGCCCCCTTCGCACACTACGCAGATACCACTACCACTCTTGTTGGTGCCTCTTCCTTGTGACATTTTATTAGTTAAGTTGCAAGCAATCATCTTTATCACTAATATTGTGGATGAATCATTTATATTTTTTAAATCATGCCTCTATTTCCCTTGTTAATGCCAAATTGGGATTTTACTTCTTCTGCAATTGTCTTTTCCTTCATTTTTCCATCTAAGTATTGTTTTGGATTCACCCTATCTGCTGGAAGTCCTGTAATATTTTCAATTAGGTCTACATCAATTGGGACAAGTCTATCTATCCACAAAAATCCTCCATGTATTCTTGCCAGTAGTTTCTTCATGCAGGCATTAACATCATTCCCCCTGCCAAAGTGTTGGATTTCCAACAAATTCATTATGCTTGTATTGTACAACCCTGTAATCCACTATTTGGGTTATAATATTGGAACTCATAAAGATATTATCCTTTTTTTCTCCACATAAATTTTCTATGCAAGCTCAAGAAACTTAGCCACCTTTGTCACCTATGACATCGTGATCTGCATACTTCCGTTTGGGAATAAACCCGAGCATTTCCTCAAAAAATATTATTGATTTTGTAATTTGGGGCAATAGAAATGAAACCTACTTTTGTGCGTGCGATACTATTACCATTGGATTTTTTTTCTTCTTTGATGGACCTACTGTCAC
>JASDQU010235430.1:0-17098 GCA_032191745.1 Picea mariana | reverse complement strand
TGACCTCGAAAGGAGAAATCTTCATGTTCACACTCGTGAAGACTTAGCGAAGGTAGGCGTGCGGAAAGGCGCAAAGAATAAAGGCGTCGTCCATTTGAAATTTGCGACGGAAAATCAATGTTTTTGAAACATTGGTGTAGGCAGCTTATGAGGTAATGGAAAATGTTAATTGGCTACCAACAAGTCCCCACCCAAGCAACCCTTAACGTATTACCCCTGGGATCATATGATCTGTTCATTGGTATGGACTGGCTAGCTGCCCATAAAGCTAGATTGGACTGTTACCATAAAACCTTAGAATGTGTAAGTAAAGAAGGGAAAAAGATAACCCTTCAAGGGATCCGAAAACCTGTCTTAGTAAGACAAATAGCAGCTCTACAAATGAGAAAGTATTGCCGAAAGGGATGTTCCCTATATGAAATATAGGTGTTGGAAACAATCGAAGGTGAAAAACCAAGCCCTGACGATCACCCTATCCAGAGAGAATACAGAGATGTATTTTTGGAAGACGTACCGGGTCTACCTCCGAGAAGGGACATAGACTTCTCGATAGAACTTGCATCGGGAGCGGTGCCAGTGTCTAGGACACCCTACCAGATGAGCACACCCGAGTTAGTTGAACTCAAGTTGTAATTAAAAGAAATGATGGATAAAGGTTATATTCAACCCAGCGTGTCTCCATGGGGAGCACCAGTGCTATTCATCAAAAAGAAGGATGCTACCCTTAGACTGTGTATAGATTATAGGCAACTCAATAAGGTAACTATAAATAACAAGTACCCCTTGCCCAGGATCGATGGTCTGTTCGGTCAATTGGGGGATGTGTCTATTTTCTCAAAGATTGATTTGAGGTCGGGATACCATCAAGTACGAATCAAGGGTGAAGACATCCATAAAACTGCCTTCCGGATGAGGTATGGTCACTATGAGTTTGTGGTAGTGCCATTTGGGTTGACCAATGCCCCTGCCACTTTTATGTGCTTGATGAACAATGTACTCAGCAAGTTCCTAGACAAATTTGTGCTTGTTTTTATTGACGATATATTAATTTACTCCTAGAACAGAAAAGAGCATGAAGAGCATCTTAGAATTGCGGTGCAAGTGCTAAGAGAACATCAGCTCTATGCCAAATTCAACAAATGTGAATTCTTCCATAAGCAAATACATTACTTAGGCCATGTTCTCTCTGAAGAAGGAGTAGCGGTAGACCCTGAAAAAATCAAGTCTATCATGGAATGACCTACCCCAAAGGATGTTTCAGACATCATATCCTTTATGGGATTAGCAGGATACTATAGGAGATTTATAAAAGGATTCTCTAAGATTGGTTGTCCAATCACTACCCTCCAGAAGAAGGGGACAAAATTCCTGTGGACAAAGAAATGTGAAGAAAGATTTCAAACCCTGAAACATCTATTAACCCATGCACCCGTGTTGAAGATGGTGGATCTAGAAGCTGACTTCCTCGTGTGCATAGATGCCTATAAGGAAGGGATCAGAGGAGTCCTTATGCAGGGAGGAAGTGTGATCTGCTATGAATCCTGAAAATTGAACGAGCATGAAGTCAACTATGTGACCCATGATCTAGAGCTGGCTGCCATAGTGCATGCCTTGAAAATGTAGAGGCATTACCTCATGGGAAGAAAATTTGTACTTATGATAGATCACTGTGGATTGCAATACCTGTTTGATCAACCAAAGCTCAATGCTAGACAAGCCAGGTGGATGGCCCTCCTTAGCGAGTTTGATTTCGAAATCAAACACATTAAAGGAAAGGAAAATAGGGTGGTCGATGCCCTTAGCAGAAGTATGAAAACAATTCACCTGGCAGCGATGAGCACCTGCGAGACAGATGTCAAGGAAAGAATAAAAAATGCATAAGAAACAGATCCCTTCATCTAGACCATGACCATGTACCTATAGCAAGAACCCGCCAAAGTAAAATATAAAGGATACCAGATGACCGAAGGAGGTCTACTCACTTATAGAAGCAAATTTTATATTCCATATTGTGACTACTTGAAGAGGTTCATACTGGATGAACTACAAAAAAGACCCTATTCTGGTCATCCAGGCTACCAGAAGATGATCACGACCACCAGGAAACAATTCTATTGGCCTGGAATGAAGAAAGACATAGCCAAGTGCTTGGCCAAATGCATAGAGTGCCAACAGGTTAAAGCAGAACACCGACACCCAACAGGGTTATTGCAACCTTTACCAATCCCAGAATGGAAATGGGAAATCATCTCCATGGATTTCATCACTGGATTACTAACATCGACCAAACAAAACGATGCCATTATGGTAGTGGTGGATAAATTGAGAAAGTTTGCTCATTTCATCCCTATCAAATCAACTTGCAAAGTAATCGATATCGCCCAGGTATTCGTGAAGGAAATATTCAGACTACATGGTATGCCGAAAGAGATCATGTCTGATAGAGACACGAAATTTACTTCTAACTTTTGGAAATCACTGATCGCTGGTTTAGAGACCAAATTGCTATTTAGCACCGCCTATCACCCTCAAACCGACGGACAGACAAAATGAGTGAACGAAATACTTGAATACATGCTAAGAATGCATGTAATGCATCAACCCAAGAAGTGGGAAGACTACCTGCCACTGGTAGAATTCGCCTACAACAACGGCTACCAAGCATCCTTAAAGATGAGTCCCTTCGAAGTCCTCTATGGTAGACCGTGTAACACTCCAGTCAGCTGGAGTAACCTCGTAAACATGATTTCTTTTAGACCCGACATGTTGAAAGAAATGGAATAGAAGGTGACTCAGATAAAACAAAACCTGAAGGTCACTCAAAACCAACAGAAAAGTTATGCCGACCAAAAGAGAACTCCAAGAGAGTTCAAGACGGGAGACCATGTATATCTCAGAGTTAGGCCCAGGAAGAGTTCTCTGAAAATGGGAGCTTGTGCCAAGTTGGTACCTCGGTATTGTGGACCCTTTGAGGTTCTAGATAGAGTGGGACCTATAGCCTATAGGCTAGCACTTCCTCCCACAATCAAAGCACATAATGTTTTCCATGTTTCATTATTGAAGAAATATGTACATGATGCTAACCATATAATTGACTGGTCTGTCATTCAGGTTGAACCGGAGGGACAATGTCTACCAAAACCTCAATGCATACTGGACAGAAAGGAAACCCCACTCCAGAACTGAACCATTGCACAAGTCAAGGTGCAGTGGAAACATTTTGGCTCAGATGAGGCTTCATCGGAAATGGAGGATGCCATGAAACATGCATATCCGATTTGATTTACACATATACATGCATGTCAAGTTGATAGATAGAACATCGAGGACAATGTTCCTCTAATGGGGAGGGAATTGTAACACCCTGTTTCCCCCAGTCTATAAAAATAACTATATTGGCCAAGTATTGTGGCAAAATCAGAAATGTGAATGTGTGATGTGAATGGACCTTGTGAAAAATATCGATGAATGTAAATAATATTATAAATATATATATTGTAGGACTGCTGAGAGGGGGTGTGCTGAAAAAGAGACTGCGTTGGCTAAAGAAAGGTGGTGGAAGGCACCTAGAATGGTGGCTTTAACTTCCACCGAATCCAATACCATATTTGGACTTCACTGGCCTGGAGAACCAAGAGCGTCTCGCTAGCCCCGAATTAAATGACTCGCCAGGTTGGTAGGTAAATGGCTCCTCATGAGTAATGAGGGATGGGGGTGAACTGCCCATCCGTAGAGTTCTCAAACCTGACCACCATGAGGAAGATTGTGCCACACGCAACCTCTTCAAAAGGAGAAAAGGCAGGAAGAGTCTGCGATCAAGGGGCAGACATGAGGAAAGGAGTAAAAGGAGAACTCTGGAAAAATACAGAGAGAGTGATAGCAGAGAAGAAGGAGAGTAACCTTTGTTCTCGGTCACTGGTGAATAGAGACTCAGTCTCGCAGCATCGTGGTCTCATCTTGGGGGTGGCCAGTGGTAAATCCATTGGGAGTCGATGAGCCTATGGTTGGGTGGAAATGAGCATCCCTCTCAGCAGTTGCCATCACATCTGGTGTTATTTCTGATAAGTTTTTTACATCTTGCATCTTGAAATGTATATTCTGACATTTATGATCATAGTCTGTGCAATTATAAATGGTTTCAGTATAAGACTGTCTGTGTGGTGTTTTGACCATAAATGGTGGTTGCATGCTTATAATGGAAAGACTAGGTAGGGCTTATGTTTTATAAATCGCTATATATATGCATATCGATCTAATTTAGACTTCAAGTCTGTTCTCGGGAAATCTATACCCTTATCCATCTCAAGTAATACCCTGAATAGATCTCCCCATAGAGACACCCTTCTTGGAAAGCTTACCAAGAACCTAAAAAAGGATTTGAAGGTGCAAGTCTTAGTAATCCTGCACGAGGAAGAATGGTCCTCTTAAAATCTCGACATTTCGGCATTTCGGCACTCGGGGTACCTAAAGCACGAGTCCTATCACACTCACAATTCTCGAAACATCGATCTACGAAATCCCAAAATGGCAGTGTAGGGATAAGTATCGATTGCAGACGAGATCCTGTTGGAAGATTTGCGATYAGTCACGACCGTTAGATTGGAGGAAGAAATGAGGGCATTAAATGCCTTAACCCTTTTCTTTTATCTTCGTGAGTAGTGAAGAAATCGAGACCGTAGATCCTGAAGTTCCATGGGATTATCTGGACCATCCGTTTATAAGGGCACATGGTGGTTGGTAAGCGTTTCGACATTTCGRCACTCGGGAAATCAAAGGGCAAGAACCCTGGTCATCGCGAGTCATGAAATCTTGATAATCGAAACCCCGATGCACTCTGTGGAAGAAAGGAAGAGATCTGGACCATTGGTTTTCCACGTCCAGCGAGCAGCAGGAGAGTACACAACATGGGACAAATCTGAACCATCAGATCTTAGTCAGAAAACCCGACAGCCGTTGGATTTGTTAGGAGATGCATGAGGGTTAAGCCTTCATGAATAGAGGCAAAAGTCTCGAAAGAGGAGTTGGTACTGGGATTTTAGACTTCGAGATTTTGAAGGTCTCGAGGACAAGAGATCGGAACACTCCATGGTAGAAGTCCCAAAATAGATCTGGACCGTCTGATTAAGAGATGACACGTGTCACGAGATCACCCATTTCAGGGATTTTGGATTTCGGGATTTCAGAGGTCTTGAGGACAAGAGATCGGGACATTCCATGGTGGAAGTCCCAAAATAGATCTGGACCATCCGATTAAGGGAGGACATGTGTCGCAAGATCACCCATTTTGAGGATTTGGACATCGGGAAACAAAAGAGGAAGGTGAGCATTTTGGCTTCGCACCTGCCGAAGTCCTGAACGATCTAGACTGTCCATCTGTGGAGGATGCGTGGTCGAGATCGAGAGTCCATCGATATTTTGGATACTAGGGATTCGAATTGACAGAGGATTTGTGTCACTGGGGGTCACATGTCATGAAATGATGAGGACCATCCATCTGAGGGAGGACACGTGGCAGCAATCCAGGATTTCAGGGAAAATCTCGAAAGGAAGAGTCCATCAGGATTTCGGAAATCAAGAATTTAGGAGTCCCATTGACAAGAGGTCAGGCTCTTGTATTAATAAATCCCAAAAGAAATAGGATGGAGGTCTTATGAGGAGTGGTCACCTAGATTAGGGCATAGCCAAGAGGGCTAATGTGACAAAGGCCATTTCGAGAAATCAGAAATCGAGAATTCGAGAGTCCCGTTGACAAGAGGTCGGGCTCTCATATTGATAAGTCCTGAAGGGGATAAGACTGCGGTCTTATGAGAAGTGTTCATATGGGGCAAGGCATATCCCAGGGGGATAATTGTTGATCGAAGCCTTTTTGGAATTTCGGCTTTTCGGGGTTTGTAAAGTTGAAAGACTCGACTCACTTATATCACTGAGTCGCGTAATGCGAAAATTCGCCTAGTTGTTTGGTCGGTGATCATAACTGATGATCACATGGAGGTGGAAAAGGGAAGATCTAGCCTGCGCTAAGCCCCCCGTAAGACTTTGGGGATTTTGTCCCTCGAGAAAAGGCGAAAAATTTATTATGTCGTAGTGGGTGTGTTATAGTATGATAGTTCATTGGAAAGGTATCTTCGAGGAGATTCATTTTGGGGGATCAATCATGCCTTTGGCTATCATTGAGAACCTCGATATAGAAAAACCTTCATTTAGGCCCTCAAAATGGCCTCCGAAGTTAAAACCTGCTAAAAATAGTAAATKGCCAAAATTGTCGGAATACTATTTTGAGCCAGTCGAAAAAGGTGGGTGGCCACCGATATCCACCTGGATCAATCCTCCCTCCTTAGGAAGCAATGGTCTCCATTGCATTAGGTTACCGGGGGGGAGGGAAAATCATTTATTGGATCTGCATCTTGGTGAGCTACTTGTATTGYTGGAGAYGTTACACTGCTTAGTTTGTGGAAGTCTGTCATGAACCTATTGAAGCTAAGGCTATTCAAAAAGTTGAGCTACATGAGAGGAAGGTGTGAAGAAGGAATATTTGTGCTTTGCTGCAACTTTGTCGACCTGCTTATGTTGGATAGAAGGTGCAGGGGGTGAGGCTATAGTGGTTGCAGTGTCCTTTTGTTCCCCTTTTGAACAAATTGTGAAGAAGCCGAATTTTGCATTATGAGATACTACCTTGCGACACATTTTAGGTGGAACAATAGTTGGAACTACCTCTGGTATTCTATAGAGATGACCCCCCAAAGTAACAATTGACACTACGGGGTCGAGACTCATAAACAACATGGCGTATCCACTGATTTGGTTGGCCCAAGAGAACATCATAGACATCCAGTGGGGCAACATCACACAATACCTCATCCTTGAAGGGTTGGCTTCCGTATGCCAATCGGCACTGTTGGCTGACATGGAGATCTTGTCCTTTCTGAAGCCATCCAATGTTGTATGGCTGCAGGTGTGGTGTTGTTGACAATCCCAAATGTTTGACGACCTCTTCTGAGATGAGGTTTTTTTGGCTTTGGCTATCAACAACAAAATGTAGTGGGGTCCCCTTCACCCACATCTGTGAATGAAAAAGGTGGTCCCCCTCTTCAGGATCTGTTGGTTCTTCTAGTTGAATTGTTGCGGTCACGACAATAGCATTGGGGTCTACGTCAATGATCTTTCCTTTACCAATATTTTCAGAATCAGATTCTAAATCAGGGTTCATCTCTTTGTCTTTGATCTCGGCCACCAATGAATGTTTTGAGCTACATTCATCGGTGTTGTGCCAGGGGATTTTGTGGAAATCACACCATTTTTCGGGGTCCTTCTTTGTCTTCCCGTGACCCTTCTTTTCCTGTGTCTTGGACTGGTTTTCGGGAGACTGTTTGTTAGGGCCGTCTTTGTCGTACTTTGGTAGTTCCGGATTTGCAGACCCAAATTCTCATTTGTTCTGGTGCTTAAATTTCTTCTCAATTTTAACAGCATATCGATAAGCAGCACCGAGAGATGAGATGTCCAGAAAATCCATTTCTGTCTAGATGTATTTGTGTAGAGCCCCACAGTATTTTTGAACCAAATGTCTCTCAGAGTCTTTGATACCTAGCTTGGTACGCAAGGTATGAAAGGTATTGGTGAACTCCGTAAATTCTTTGCCCCTCTCTTGCCGCAGTGTGGTCCATCTCATGTATTGGTCCTCATAGTTGCCAACAGGGTAATATTGTTCCTTTACCACATCCACAAAAAAATCCCAAGTGAGATTGGCCCCATATATTCCAATCTCCTCTGTGGAAATTTGCTTCGAGTAAGTTTCCCACCAATGTTTGACATGAGGGAGAGATTTAAGGAGTGCGAAGGTGATCTTTTCTTTGTCAGAAAAATTGTGAACAGAGAAATAACCTTCTAGCAGAGTTAACCATTTTTCTAGGGCTTTTGCATCTATCTATCCTTCAAATACAGGAATATCAAAATTAACTTGTACCTTGAAAGGCGATGTGCCTCCAAAGTGGCCTATTTATAAAGATGTTCTTGATGCTATCAGTAGGTGTTTAAGGATGTGGGAAAAATTCTCCATCAGTTCCTCCCTTTATCGTGTGAGAGCTTGCTTAAGAAACAGATTGATAGGATCGTCTACACCGTCATTTTTCTTTTCTTCCGCCATTGAGGGTTTATTTGGTGTGCGAGAGTGATCATATTCAAGAGAGACAAGCTTGAGACCCAACTTTCTATACACGGACTTAGTCGGGGACATGCACTAAAAAAATGATTAAGAGCAACCTGCTCTGATACCACTGATCCAGATTATTTTCGGCACGAAATGAGATCAAAGATATAATAAAGAAATGCACAGAGATATCATAGATATTCAATAATTTGATAGAAATGTATCAGAGATGAAACCATAAACATATATATATATATATAGTAATACATGATTTCTATTAATGAAAGAAAAGTACAGAGACTGTAAAAATACAGAGTGAAAGACTTGCTAGAATAGTGGAAGCTTATGTCTGAGAAGAGATGTGATGGCTACTCGCATTCGCAAGAAGATGATTACAATGAGGCTCTGAAGGAATTTTTACAATAAATAGGAATGCCAAAAACCATAGACATCCAAAAACCTAACCGTAGGAAATGAAGTATCAAAAGTCATGTGGGCCCCGTTTGGGTAAGTTAGTACATCAACTTCCTGAGGTCGTAACGTTTGCATACGATCTCCGTTTTAGGAGTATGATAGCTCGTTGGAAAGGTATCATCGAGGATATTTATTTTGGGGCCTCAATTATGTATTTAGTTATGATTTTGAACCTCGATCTCGAAAAACCTTCATTTAGGCCCTCAAAATGGCCCCGTAAGTTAAAACCTGCTAAAAATAGTAAATTATCAAAATTGTCAGAAAACTATTTTGAGCCAGTCGGAAAAGGTGGGTGGCCACTGATATCCCCCTAGATCAATATTCCCTCCTTAGAAAGCAATGGTCTCCATTGCGTTGAGTTCCTGGGGGAGAGTGAAAAGAATTTGCTAGATCTGCATCTTGGTGAGTTGTTTGTATTGTTGGAGACGTCACGCTGCTTAGTTTGTGGAAGTCTGTCTTGAACCTGTTGAATTGAGGTTGTTCGAAAAGTTGAGCTACATGAGAGGAAGGTGTGCAAAAGGAATCTTTGTGCTTTGCTGCAACCTTGTCGGCCTGCTTTTGTTGGATAGAAGGTGTAGGGGGCGAGGCTGTAGTGGTTGCAGTGTCCTTCTATTCCCCTTTTGAACAGATTGTGAAGAAGCTGAATTTTACAGTATGAGATACTACCTTGCAAAACCTTTTAGGTGGAACAATAGTTGGAACTACCTATGGTATTCTGTAGAGATGACCCCCCAAAGTAATAATGACACTACGGGGTCGAGACTCATAAACAACATGGCATCTCCACATATATGGTTGGCCCAAGAGAACGTCACAGACATCCAAAGGGGAAACATCACATAATACCTCATCCTTGAAGGGTTGGATGCCGTATGACAATTGACATTGTTGGGCGACATGGAGATCTCGTCCTTGCTGAAGCCACCCAATGTTATATGGTTGCAGGTGTAGTGTTGTTGACAATCTCAACTGTTTGACAACCTCTGTTGAGATGAGGTTTTTCTGGCTTCTGCTATCAACAATAAAATGCAGCGGGGTCCCCTTCACCCACATCTGTGAATGAAAAAAGAACTCCCCCTCTTTAGGATCTGTTGGTTCTTCTGGTTGAATTGTTGCAGTCACGACAATAGCAGTGGGTTTTGCGTCAATGATCTGTCCTTTACCAGTATTTTCAAAATCAGATTCTGAATCAGGGTTCGACTCTTTGTCTTTGATCTCAACCACCAATGACTATTTTGAGCGACATTCATTAGTGTTGTTCCAGGGGCTTTTGTGGAAATCACACCATTTTTCGATGTCCTTCTTTGTCTTCCCGTGACCCTTATTTTCCTGTGTATTGGACTGGTTTTCGAGAGACTATTTGTTAGGGTCGTCTTTGTCGTACTTTGGTTGTTGTGGATTTGCAAACCCGAATTCCCATTTGTTCTGGTGCTTAAATTTCTTCTCAATTTTAACAGTATATCGATAAGCAACACCGAGTGACGAGATGTCTAGAAAATCCATTTCAGTCTGGATGTATCTGTGTAGAGCCCCACGGTATTTTAGAACCAAATTTCACTCAGAGTCTTTGATACCTAGCTTGGTGCGCAAGGTATGGAAGGTATTGGTGAACTCCAGAACTGCTTGGCCCCTCTCTTGCCATAGTGTGGTCCATCTCATGTATTGGTCCTCATAGTTGCCAACAGGGTAATATTGTTCGTTTACCGCATCCACAAAAAAATCCCATGTGGGATCGGCCCCATATATTCCAATCTCCTCTGTGGAACTTTGCTCCAAGTAAGTATCCCACCAATGTTTGACATAAGGGAGAGATTTAAGGAGTGCAAAGGTTATCTTTTCTTTGTCGGAAAAATTGTGAACAGGGAAATAACCTTCTAGCAGAGTTAACCATTTTTCTAGGGCTTCTGCATCTATCTGTCCTTCAAATACAGGAATATCAAAATTAACTTGTACCTTCAAAGGAGAGGTGCCTCCAAAGTGGCTGCTTGATGAATATGCGCCTGATGCTATCAGCAGGTGTTTAAGGATGTGGGAAAAATTCTCCATCATTTCATCCCTCTGTCGCGTGAGAGTTTGCTCAAGAAACAAATTGATAGGATCCTCTGCTCCGTCATTTTTATTTTCTTTCGCCGTTGAGGGTTTCTTGGGTGTGTGAGAGCAATTGTCTTCAAAAGAGACAATCTCAAGACCCAACTTTCTATACTTGAACCTCGTTGGGGACATGTACTGAAAAAACGATTAAGAGCAGCCTACTCTGATACCACTGATCCGGATTATTTTCGGCACGAAATGATATCGGAGATATAATAAAGAAATGCACAGAGATATCACAAATATTCAATAATTTGACAGAAATGTATCAAAGATGCAACCATAAACACAAATATACAGTAATACATGATTTCTATTAATGAAAGAAATGTACAGAGACTGTAAAAATACAGAGTAAAAGACTCGCTAGAATGGCAACAGCTTATCTCTGAGAAGAGATGTGACGGCTACTCGCATTCGCAAGAAGATGATTATAATGAGGCTTTGAAGGTATTTTTACAATAAACAGGAATTTCAAAAACCCTATACATCGAAAAACCTAACCCTAGGAGATGAAGCGTCAAAAGTCATGTGAGCCCTGTTTGGGTAAGTTAGTACATTAACTTCCCGGGGTCGTAACTTTTGCATGTGATCTCTGTTTTAGGTGTATGATAGCTCGTTGGAAAGGTATCATTGAGGAGATTCATTTTAGGGGCTCAATCATTCCTTCAAAAATCATTGAGAACCTTGATCTCGAAAAACCTTCATTTAGGCCCTCAAAATGGCCCCGGAAGTTAAAACCTGCTAAAAATAGTAAATTGCCAAAATTGCTAGAACATTGTTTTGAGCCAGTCGGAAAAGGTGGGTGGCCACCGATATCCACTTGGATCATTCCAATCCTTGAACTCGTTCTAGGCTTCCGTTGTGCTCCATGTCCAAGATAGCATTGTTTCCAATCCCAACATCTATGTAATATTCCATTAATTCATTATCCTTATTCTTGAAGGAGAAGGGTTTTCTAGGTTCATGAGATACTTTAATCACTAATCCTTCCTTTCCTAGTAGCATATGTAATATCCCTTGAACGAACCCAAATGTAAATATAATCCAAGTATATTTAAGCTAGTGAGTTGTTTAGACGTCGTTTTTGTAATACACCTTTCATGACATGGTGCACACATATACTGCGCAGCAAAGAGATGTAATGTGCACATTTATGAATACCGCACACAGTAACTAAGGTGCACGCAACCTTAAAGACAGAAGATACAATGCACAGTAACTAAGTGCATGCAATATTATGGTCAGCGAACCTTTGTGTATATAATATGCATTATAGGCTGGTGAGCCAGTATTATAAGTCGGAATGCTTATGTCTTGGACTTAGGCCAGCGTGCCTAGATGTCAAGGGCCAATGTGCCTACTTTATACATGGCTCATGAATAATATAAAATACATCACTATGTGTAGACTGACCACAATAAAATATATGGGGGACTGAACTTCACCAGTTAGAGAAAGGGAGGGCCAAAAGTCAAGGAATATTATATTAATATTTCCTAAAACATAAAGTATGGATAATTAGTTTATCCTAAGTTCTAGAGTTGGGGACAAGTGGACAAAAGTAACTCCCGATATGAAAAGTGTCAAGTTGGGGACATGCATTCATATCGTGGGGAAACTTAGCTGAGTGGGGATGATTCGGGAGGGATGCCTGACGAATGAAAAAAACATAGGGGGGGAAACCATCAGGCAGACCATCATTTTTGACAGAGAGTTCACAGTGATTCCAAAACACACTCAGTTATCTAGTCAATGACTCCATGACCATTTCACTTGAACATTCCGTTATCCTTGAGACAACCATTTCACCTTTCTAAAGCCTATTTCCCCGTCTCTTTTGGTTGGTGTACCTGGTTAGCTTGGAGCGGGATTGAAGAAGCAGGTTGTCAAGCCCGTGAATAGTTATCTAAGTGAGAGAATTGTTGGGGATAGATTTCCGTAGGTGATAAAATACATCTACAACACTCTGAGACTTCCAGTCCGTCTTGTTGCTGAAGCCCTAGAAGGGAAGTGGGGTAGCCAAGGGAATGTTGAGCAGAGAAGGGGCACACTTCCTTGGGTGGGACAGGCATGTGGGGAATGAGAGGCTATAGGTTGTTAGTTGTGTGAGAACCTGAGACAAAGTCTTTCCTGTTGTCCATGAGCCTTATCCTGGATAGGAATCACTTTACCCTGGGTGGAGTTCAGTCCCATCTCGGGGGTGATTCACTGTTGTGAGTGATGAATAGTGTAGTCTATGGCTGGGAGGTTTGTGGACGGTCTATAAGCAATTGGTGACAATATTTCTAAGATAAGTACCAATTATATGATATATGGATATGTTGTTTTGTTAATTACATGCCTATGTTACGATTTTATCATATATGTGACTATGATTTCTTCTGTGCTTATGGGTAATTTTTGCAAATGAGGCATATCGGTAATTATTGTTATTTTAATATAAAAGTCATATGTTACAGAGAGTAATGGTTTGTTTATGTTTAGATGTAAAGCTTCCGTAAGCGTGTTGTATCTATATGTTTTAGTTGCATGCAGTCTAAAGAGTAAATTTAGGTGGCATTGCTAATTAGTTGACTACTGGTTATGCTACTGTATGTTCCACAGTATGGGAATGAAAGTGTTCCCTAGAGTAGCATGGCCCAGCCTCATGGCTGGAAATGTTACCGACTAGCATCAGAGCATGAGTGGTTTCTTTGGAGTGGCATACCCTGGGCTTGGGTTGGTCGGGGGGGATTGTTACAGTATGGTATCAGAGCCTCAGTTCAACATTGAGCTTGGATGGGCCAGAAGGGTGCAATTGAAGTGAATATTCACAGAAAAGTAACTTCGAAGTGACCAGAATTAGAGTCATAGAGTGTCCTTAGAAAAGGTTGGCGTACTGATGCGCGTGGTAAATTTGGCACCGCACGGGAAACCGTGGCGTGCCAGTGTGCGCGGTAAATTGTGGCGTCGCGTGAAATATTATTATGTGTAGATGCATTCACTGAAATTAGCCTTGCATGGTAAGAACACACATAATAAGGTGCACATGGGGTGCACAATTATTGCTTAACGCAGAGGAGTTTTGTTGGTACGCGCATAAGTACGAGTATAAGTTGTTTCATGACAGTGTATTCAGTAGTGTGCGGAGATATTTGAGTGTGAAGGAATATGTTAAACTTGACATGGTGCATGCATAGGATGAAAATGCATGTGGAATATCGGTGCGCAGTGGATATTGGCGCACAACGCCAGAATAGTGCATGTAAGTAGTCGGTACGACAAAAAAGAAATGCACAGTAGATTTAGGTGTGCGGAGAAGCGCTTACCTTGTAATATTGCTATGAATGATAATATAAATGAACATGTCAAGTTAATGTGTGCGAAGTCGCTTGGAAGGCGAGGAGTGTGAGCTTAAATTGCATAATAATAAAAGAAAAATAAACACATAACCACATTGAAGCATTAATTAAAAAGAATTCTGAATTTTAATTTCTTCCGATTTAGACAGATGAAAAGAAAATATAAGATTGCAAGAAAAACTTATTATAAAAGAAAACAAGAGTCATAACATCACCAGATAGAAATTGTAATAAAACAGTCTAAAATCCATTTCTATATTTATATAATCATATTAATCACAAAATTACAAAAGGGTGATGACAACAGTTATCCCATTGTAAAAAAAAAAAAAGGGTCGTTGAAGAACATGCCTATCATCTCTTGTACTCTTTACCTGCACTACCGGTTGTTCAAAATTCGTTGAGACATGCTTAGTTGAAGACTTACTTCAGCTTAGCGATCTCCACCTTTAAACAAGAGTCTAACCAAACTGATTGATTTTCTCCAACACTTTTGGCCGCTTCAACCGTAGTTCCTCCTTCTTATGCTGCTTACTCCTTTTATTCTTAGTGGTTGGTTTGTTGATGACTAAATCCTTTATAGTGGGATTTATTTTGACTTCCAATCGTGATTCTATAACCAAATCTATGTGGAACTTATTTTCTAGAAGGTGCGCAAAGACCCTTTCCTCCTTATTCGCAGGAAATCCTAGCATGTTGCTCGAATAACCACTCTCACTCAACTTAGCTTTGTCCATGTATCTCAGGTCGAGGATACTGAAATGTGTCTCTATAGAGAGCAAGAAGTCGAGCATATTGAATATTACTACGGTTATGGATACATATATATCTTCATACTTAGGGATTAGTAATTATAGAACTCCATTTATGAAGCACAGATAGATTACGTACAAAGAGCATTGGGTTGCCATGCTCAACCAATCCATTTTGAATGATTATCTTTTGATTTTGTTACATGGCGGCGTTCAACTCACGTCACATGGCTGCAAAGTACCAAATGAATGAAAAAGGGTGATCTGACTAGCCGTCGCCCGCTCCATGAGTGGTGGGTTTAACATGTTGAGACACGTAATACCGCATCTTGGCAAAAGTGGTTTCGACAAAACCACCTTCTTTCGCAAGTGTATCTCGGAAGGCACTGCGCGTCAGCATTCTCGAGACTTGGGTCTTATGTAGAATTGTCATGGTGATAACACTAGGAAACTGGGATTGATAATGTTGATGTGTATGTTGAATCGAAATGGTGCATATTCTCATGAACTGTTGATTTGTTAGTCTAATTAGTTTCGATGGCTGCACGTTTTTCAGAATTAACAACAACTCGGTCAGGTCAGACCAGTGCATATTCTATAGGAATGGAAGAGGCACACGGGAATTACAGTCATCCAGAGAAGAGTAGAGGGATGTATGTCCATTTGGGCATGGAAGAAATGAACTCCAACGGACATGGAGGAGAAAGGAATGAAGATATGAATATGGCTGAGACCATTAAGAATTTGCAAAAGGATGTCGAAAGCCATAAAGCTAATAATGAAAGGCTTATGAAAGCCAAAGAACAACACGATGACTTCAACATCAAGCTATTGGAAGGTTTGAACATAATAGAGAAGAAATTGGTTAAGGAGAGTAACTCAAGTAGATCTGAGAGTCACAAATATTCAGAGGAGAAGGGAGAAGTAAAAAGTGATAGTAGACATCACCATAATCCCCATAGGTATTCCCATAAGAGAATAGGCAACAGCTCAAGTCTATCCCCTGTCAGAAGGTATAAGAGATCTAGGGTGGATGAGCTACGAGGAGAAATGAATAAAATCAAACCTCCTACATTTGATGGTGAGCGCAAGAAGGATGAAGATGCCAAAACGTGGTTGCTAGGCATGAGGAATTATTTTCAGTTGCATAATTATTCTTCTCATGCTAAAGGTAGAATCACTATCTATCAACTCAAAGGAAAGGCCTCCATGTGGTGGGATCAACTTGTGCAGGTACAACACATTGTAGAGAAAAGTGTTGTTGGACACACCTACCACACTTAGAGGGGGGGGGTGAATGAGTGTGGGGATATTTTTCCCAAAACTTCCCTCTTACACAAAAAATCCTTAGTTAACATTCAACATTTGCTCATTACTCATTTCTGTCATTTATAATCAGTTATATGTGAATACATATTAGCAACATATATCAGCAACATATCATCAACAAATCATCTCCACAAGGAAGACAAAGAACACAAGATGTATGTACAATTTTTCCTTTTATTATGAACTTTAATCCAGGGGTTTTTCAGCAACAAATGAATAGAGTACAACTCTACAAGAGAACCAAATCTATATGCAAGACTCAACATACATTCTTAGCACCAACTGATATGAGACAACAATCCTCAATAGATATCAATCTGTCAACATAAACAAGTGCATCAAACATGCACCAACCTGTGCCAAACAACCTGTAATCAACATGTACCATAAACAAGTGCATCCAACCACGTACCAAGTATACACCAATAATGTGTCAACTACTCATCAACAATTACTTATCAATATGTACCAACATCATCAAATATACACCTCATGTATGTGCCAACTCATCAACTGCTTGTCTCAACCATGACTAGTTTTGGATTAGTCAACAACCCCAACTTGAAATAATCATAACTTTGTACCTACAATGAATAAAGTTATGAAACTGATACACAATTTTTTTCAATGTATTTTATGCAATTCTTCCAGGTGGCACTACTTGGAATCTCACAAAAAAGGATTTATAGCAAAAATGGCATACCTTGTTGAATTCTGGCTTATTCTAGAGAGTGACCTTGTAAAGTGTGGCTTTCACAAAATATTCATTGAATTGATCTGAAAATGATACAAAACATAATAAATACTGCAAGATACCAGATATATAAAATATGCAGAACAGAAATGAAATGCTAGAAATAACATAATAACAGTGAAATATCCAGCATAATCTTCTCAATACACAGAAACGATATATGAAATAGCAACAGAAATAGCACTTGAACAGAAATAGCACTTGATTCAGA
>JASDQU010235427.1:0-11003 GCA_032191745.1 Picea mariana | reverse complement strand
ATCTGATACTAAAGGAAAATGGAATCATAGTGTCAATAACTACAGCAAGAACAATGAAACAAGGGGTAAAGTGTCCAAATAGAACTACGATTTAAGTTCTTCACAACAAAGAGGGATGATTTTGATGCGAAATATTTGTTGAGGAACATAGCTTCCTTCTTTTGAAACATTCTTCCTGCTTGATTGTCCTGTATATTATTCCCTTTTTATTTGCACACCATTGAAATATGAAAACTGATGTCAAAATCACAAACCAAATATATTCAACATATACCCATAACTTTCCACAATTCTATCTATGTGAATAAATTATTGTTGAAGTCGAACATAGAAATAATTTGTTGGATTACCAACCATTAATGTATGTTGTTAACCAACATGAGACAACTCACCATTAATGTTAATGAGTGTTAAGGTGCCTTATTACATATTTCTAGGTACAAATGAATGTGTTGAAATCAAGTCACCTATAAGATCTGCCAATCAAGAGACTTTAATGAATTCCCATAGTTGATAGCGAAAAATCTTTCCATTGATGTATGCAAGTCCCTAATCCCGATCCCAAATGATGTGTTGAAGTTGATGGGTTGAGACTTGTCGAAAGGTGGACCTTAAGGAATCCCACATCATCCGAATATAATGATTTGAAGAGTATAAGGTAGAACTAACAACTTTTTGGTTATGGAGCTTGATTATCTTCTTGATTCAGAGGCTTGTTTCAACCATGCTTGGATCCCATTTCTTGATGGGGGGAGGGGGTGTGGGGGGGATTTACCCCCGACTACTGTCGTTAGGGGGGTCCAAGAGGGTTTTGGGGGGCTTTCTCCCCCACTAATGTTGTAAGAGGGGTCTAGTGGGGTGGGGGGGGGGTGGGGGGTCGCGGGGCATTGACAATTAATGGATCCCCCTCCAGGTGAGGGATTCAGGGGCAATGCCCTCGAAACAAAATTTTGGGAAAATTTTCCTTCTAAAACATTATAATTCCATAGTCAATTTGAACCGGTCATTATAAGTTTGTAGATACGATGGTATAAGTTATGTTAGGAATTTTTTCCCTAGAAGGAAACCCTATTTTATGAGGTAATTGTATTGTGGCTGTGTGTGATAGTGAATATTTTATTCTGAGGGAGGATACTGTGAGAGAAAGAAGAGGAAGTTACAACGGGCGTGTTGTGGGTTGTATCCCTCCATTTTGCTGGATAATAAAAAGGAAGGACCTGTCAATTTCTCTAGTGGACATAGCCCACACTGGGTGAAACACGTATATTTGTGTCTCTATTGTATTGTGTATCTTTTGTGTTTTATTTCTTCATTTGTTTTATTTTATTGCTCTGTGATCCTGATTTTCTAACACAACTAAATGTAGAATTTATTGTGAGTCTTTGTCATCGATTGTCGTTTTTCAAGCAAATCATGTCTAGTTGCACTAGTAAACTGGTTTTCACAACTGAACTTATTTTTCTTTTTACCATTTTATTTAATTATTTACACTTGTTGATGTTTGGACAACATCGGGAAGACATTCTCTTAGATTAATAATTAATAATATAATTATTGATTATTAAATACTATATATAATAAGTAAATGATAATAATAAATAGTTATTGATTATCCAAGGGATGCATCCTTTCATCGATGGTCACCACATGTTCTCTATATATGTAAAACTCATCATTGTAATAATATATTGATCATATCTCATATGAAGAAAAACAACATGGTACCAAAGCGGGACTGAGCTTGACTTCCTCACGGGAGGTCCCAGGAAAATGAGAGAGCTAGCTGATGTTTTGTTACACAAAAGCATATTCCTTCAATTATTGATGTGGAATTTTTATTAGCTTAAAAAAAAATCAACAAGCAAAAGAAAAGGCCAAGGTTCATGCATTTTTTGAAAACCAATCGGTTATATAAGCGGACTATGCTTTAATAGAAGGACAATGCAGAAGCATTTCCCACTTATTCTTAAGTTTATCAGAAAGATGAAGCCCATGAAGATAACTAACATGACAATAGTTACAGTAGTAGTGCTCGCTAGCATTTCTGTGGCTGGAGGGGTCGTTTAGATATGCAACATGAGTAAGGATGACCTAATTCCATGTAATATTGTTGTAACACAACCTCCTGCATCGTCGGTTCAAGCCTGTTGCAGTGTATTAAGCAAGACAAATCTTACGTGCTTTTGTGAATTCGAGAATAACTATCCCTCTGTTCTTTGCATGTTTGGCATCGATCCGGATCTAGCCAAGGCTTTGCCTAGAGATTGCAAGTTAAAATTCTCCTCTTGGTTGTTAGATAAATGTTAAACTAGGGTACAATATAGAATAAGTCAACCTGTGGACTCTGGGCATGAGGTCTTGATTGCTAATAATCTTGATTTTTCTGCGTTTTCTACAGTAATGTATGGTAGTGGATTAATGTGGTAATGTACGATGTTAAGGGTTGGTGTGGCTTAGTTCAGGTGTGATACCTGGGTGATTTTGATGGCTTAGATGCCCCTGAGTCGCGGTTTCTAAGCCACAAGATAGTCTTGCAAGTCACATGAAAAACACGAGAACCAAGCTAATCGTAAGCTCTATAATTATAAGCATTTTGTGTGAAGGCTTGGGTGACTGGTTGATGCACATATTATTATTATGCTTCACTGTTGGTGCTTGTGTTGGGGAGGGTGGATGTGCAGTCGAATAAAAGAAACTATATATTTCATAACAAACTTCATAGCTTCCAAGGAAACCCTCAACTCCTTGACTTCCAACATAATATGTGACTATATTATTGATGACAAATGATAAACATTTTTGGAAATCGTCAGTAGATATATATTTCCAACATTGGACCAGACCATAAATAATTCGAGACAAGGATTCTACAGTTTTTATGGAAACATATCCTAATCCAGATGTTTCTTCACATGACAAATTGAGAGTCGTGTTAAATACACTAGTTTTGGACACATTTTGTGGATTGTAACAGTATTTTACAAAATAATCCAGTGGACCTATGAAATTAACATTTTCATAACGTATGTAGCATCCTTCTAACCAAACTCTACCCCCAATGGAATTCCCGCATATTTTTCGAATGGTAGAGATTGCCTTTTGTGAATGGTTGAATCATTGTTGTGCTATTGTGTTTCCACTACATTAGAGGAGGCCATATATTTGGTTAGGAAATTCTCCATACACAGAAGTGTTATACCTAGTTTTGAACGTGCTTTTAACAAGACTATTCAAAAATGTATTCAAATTGCTCTCAAAGTTACTTCCATTTGGATAACTAAAGGTGCGGTTGCACATATATGGAGGTTGTGCATTGCAAATATGTCCATGAAGAGTAATGATGAAGACCGAAAAATCTAAGAGGGAGCTAGCCTTTGAATTTGACATGAAGGATCTTAGCCTCATGCACTATTATTTGGGGTTAGAAGTGTGTCAAATATCTGATGAGATTTTCCTTTCACAAGGAAAGTATGCAGTAGAGATCCTCAAGAAGTCTGGGATGATGGACTTCAGATCCATGGCCTACTCCCATGGTATCAAATTTTAATAAGTTGAATGAGGCAACTTCAGACTCAAATCAGGTGGACCCTACAATGTACAAACAACTAGTTGGGTCCCTGATGTATGATGTACCTGGTGAACACCAGGCCAGATATATGTCTTTTTGTGAGCTCCTTAAGTCAGTTCACGAGTGAACCAAGGAAATTTCATTGGGTTGCTGCTTTATCTTGGGTTCTACTATGATTTCCTAGCTTAGTAGGAAGCATAATTTCGTAACACTCAGTGCAATAGAGGTGGAGTACATAGCATCTAATGTGGCAGTCCGCGAAGTAGTATGGTTTCAAAAGCTCCTTGCAGATTCATTTGGTCATATGTTTGAGCCTTTGTTGATTCATTGTGACAATTAAAGTTGCATGAGACTATCGATGAATTCGGTTTCTCATGAAAACAATTACTATAGTAAATATTGGGTAGAAAGGGTCATTATTCCTGATGTAGGAGCCCTTAATTCTTTGAAGGACCATTTTTCCTGGTACGGGAGCCCGAAAAATGTATTATTGTATTTGAGCCACTTTGCCTAGTATGGGTTCTCAATAATGTTATGCATGTCATCAATATTGCTAGTGTGCAAGTAATTAAAGAGAAAAGAAGATTAGTCCCTTTGATATTCTCTCTTTCTGGTATAGTCTCCAAAAGGGGAACTTGGTTAGTGGACAGTGAGATCACATGGCAGGTAGCGTGATCTATTTTGAATTCAAGACTCAAGGGGAGTCATCTAGCTCATGAAAATAATCAGACATGGAGGGAAAGACCTTCCAAACATAATGTCATGGAGTGACATCACTAGAAATGATTCTTAGAGACAGGTAGTCTCTAGGAGCAATATACCTCCAAGGATGGGATCATGTCAAATACAAGAGACATTTCCAATAACCATGAACAAAAGCTATGGTGATGGACCCTGTGATGGAGAAAGATACAATATGAGACTCATAGAGAGCAGTTATAGAAATCCTAGTACATTATTCGAGCCATGAAATGTTGAGGGAGTAGGCATGGAAGTAGTTCCAGTGTATGTAGAGGCACTCCCATAGATTGAGGTAGTATTACATCCAGAGGGAGAAGAGATTGAGTTACATCTAGAGAATGAGGAAGAGACACCTCCAACTCGAGAGGGAGTATTTATTGAGGCACTCTCATTTCCAGATAGAGTAGTTGCAGAGGAAGCAATTGCAAAGAGAGAGTGGAGGAGCCATTTCCATAGAGAGAAGCCCCAAAGGAGGTTAGTTACTGACAGAGTAGAGAATATACTCTTAGTCTCAGTGTTTAGAAATTACAGAGTCCCAGAGGGAGAAGTTGTAGAATCCTAGAGGGAGTAGCTGCAGAGAGAATGGAGGACCTACTCTCAGGAAAATGCCAGATAGTGCTTTGCAATAAGAACCCTGATCCAGCTCGTGATTTGAGAAGACTAAGTTGCAATAGAGAGTGTACCAGTGTGGTATAGTTGGATATGTCTCAAGAGATGAAGAGAGGCTACAGAGATATACAATTCTGACTAGGTAGAGAGTGTAGTTGACAAAAAGGGCACCAAAGGGTGTTGCTTCAGCTCAAGACCAATCAGGATTTGTGGAAATAGACTTCTATAGCACTCAGTACTGCAGAGAAAAAATATATTTTAGCCAACGATTTGCGTCATGTAAGTAGTGAGGCTTCAGAGGATTCTCGCAGGAATTCATTCGAGACATGGTGCAGAGGAAGGTAGTACTGGTGTATTACCTTCCTACAGATGAGAAGGTTGCTAATTTTCTTACCAAACCTCTTACCAGGATGAATTTCGAGTAATTCCATGACAGACTTGGCCTAGTAGATAATGCATTCCTCGCTGAGAGGGAGTGTTGATGTTTGCAGCTTCTTGAGACATTCTTCAGATCATACTCCTCTGTGACTGAGTTGAGTTGATCTATGAGGACACTTATCTGAGAAGGGATAAGTGGGTTTGGGCTTATCCAAGAAGGGATAAGTGTGTTGATCTATGAGGATACTTATCTGAGAAGGGATAGCCCAATGTCCCTTGTGGAGAGCACATGAGGAAATGTCAAGGGATTTAACTTTGATGCCACACACTATGGGGAGCTGACCCTAGTGTTTCTAGAGGGAGTAGCCTCTAGAATTCCACATGGGAGTGCCATGTGTGACATACATTCTCCAGATCGTACTCCTCTGTAAACTGAGTTGAGTTGATCTGTGAGGACACTTATCTGAGAAGGGATAAGTGGGTTGGGGATTATAGCCCAACATCCCTTGTGGAGAGCACATGAGGACACGTCCCTTGTGGAGATCACATGAGGACATGTCAAAGGATTTTACCTTGATGTCACACATTATGGGGAGTTGACCCTAATGTTTCTAGAGGGAGTAGCCTTTAGAAGTCCACATGGGAGTGCCATGTGTGACAAACCTTTTGCTACTATAGTGGTTGTGTACCACTCGCAGTGACTATGTGTCACTAGATAGTAGTTGTGTGCTACTAGCAGTGGTTTTGTACCACTAGATAGTAGTTGTCTACTACTGTGGAAAGACACCTCCCTAGCTAAGCGGGAGTGTTGATGTTTCAACATCAGGAAAACCTTCTCCTAGATTGGGTTGCATACCAAGGGAGATAAGATACATTTATCATAAAGGTGCACTTGTAGTAAATGGGCCTAAGCATAGTCCTTCCTTGATCATGACAAGGAATAATAGGGAATCAAGGTGCTTGAAGTGCTTTCCACGTGTCAGTTAGCATCATGATGACATTCACTCACAGGTGTGTACATGTAGTGAAATATCCTGGTGTAGTATTTGTCCTATTCATGGTGATTTGACAAGGAATGATAAAGACTCAATATGTTATATGATATTACATGTGGACCCAGAGTGAGCATGATCTCAGAGAGAGTCAATTGGCTCAGAGGGAAAGCCATGAAAGGAGTTTCTCTTCGGTTCAGGTGGGAGAGACATGTCTCCCAAGACTAAAAGACAAGTGTCATGAGTCTAAGGTGAAGTTTGTATACTTCAGAGACAAGATTGGCATGATGTAGAATGTCTCCCTCGTTGAGAGGGAGTGTTGATGTTTGGACAACATCGGGAAGACATTCCCTTGGATTAATAATGAATAATATAATTATTTATTATTAAATACTATATGTAATAAGTAAATGATAATAATAAATAGTTATTGATTATCCAAGGGACGCATCCTTTCATGGATGGTCACCATATGTTCTCTATATATGGAACAATCATCATTGTAATAATATATCGATCATATCTTATATGAAGAAAAACAACAACACTATCCTACTTTGCTTGAAAAATAAGACATTTTCTCAAGTGTAGGAATATTTCTAATGAATCCATTTTCGCAATAGGATCTCTATTAAACTCATATCCAAATTTGAAATGTATACCTCCATGATTGTTGGGATATGAGAAACCAACTATTCTAGAAGAGATGGTGCCAAAAAATGTTGAACAATGGAATAGTATGGTGTCCTGATGATTATTTGGAACCAAGTTTCAATATAGTCTTTGTCTCCTAGGATCTCTTTGGTTGTCATTCCATAAATCTCATCGTAAAATTGTTCATGAAACTCCTAGATGCACAAGGGACCTGGTGAAAAACATCCAGGAAATAGTGTCGATTCTCCATTTAATGTTATCCACGAGTCTTCTATATGCTTGCAAGGATTATTAAGGAAAAAATATAGGTGCTCTTCTCGTGGATTGAGCTCATAGATATCCTCTAGTTCTCGAGATGTAGATTCCTCCCTCATGTCAATTTTGAACTTTGGACAAGGGTTTAAGAAATTCCATGTAGTGATAAGTCCTTCTTTTCTCAACAAATTATTGAACATTTCCAAGTTCTTTCTACTGGTCTAAATCTCCTACTCATAAATGGAATAATAGTATGGGGGCTCTTACAACACCTTAGAGTAAGGAAAATAAATGAAACCACACCATTCGAAGCAAACTTAAGAAATCTACAATCTATAGGTCTAACCATTAGTCAATTACATGATAGAGAAGAGTTTGGATAGACTCACCAAAGTGAATGTGGCAGGCTAGAACCCTTGCAGAAATTGAGAAGCAAGGGCGCCTTTACATCTTATCGTCTTTTCCACCACCAAATATGCAATGCAGTGAGAAAACCAAATAGAAACAATTAACTTAACAAAACTATCCTTCTACCATTTATCTTTTAATGGATCCCCAGTAACGGCGCCAAAAATGTTGGGTGAATTAATTGTCGTTAATGAACCCTTTACTTTTCAATCCAATTTGTAAACTTATGATTTGTATACAAAATATGTGCAGGTAAAATATTGATGCCTTAAACTACTCTAACTTCTCATAAGACAAGTAAACCATATTGCAATCCAATCATTCATCAAAACACTAAGAAATCAACATCAAATAAATCTTAAACAACTTTACTTTGTCCATATGACTGTTATTAAGCATGAGGAGAGTTCAGTGGTTCCACATGTTATCATGTCTAGATCATTGATCTATGTATGAATATGTCCTTTATCTGTTCTCATCTTAATTTCAATCAATGGAGTTTTAATTTGTTCACCCACAAAAAATCAGAATGTTGGTACATAATTTGAAAACAAAACTCATTGACTAATTCTCTTGTCAAATCTCCTTCCAAGACCCAAGATGCAATCTGCCACTTATTAATATAAGTGTTCATGCTCTCTCATATAAGGTTAGGTTTTAATCAAAAGAGAATCATAGCTACTATTCACAATCAAGTGAAATAGGGTACTAGAATGTGACCACACGTTTTACTTAGAACTATCCATTCAAATCAGTTAGATTAAAAATATCAAATTCTTATTTGTATGCTACTGATCTAATGTTGTATTTATTAGTTCAAATGTAAAGCTTATGAGAAATAAGTCCTTGGAACTCGAATTTACAAGTAATACACCCAATGTGAAAAATTTATGGTGGCACTCCACTCTTGTATCGAGACAATTTGTCTATGTACAAATGTGATTCAACTGTCAACAACCTTGATATATCCACTTGTTTATAACAGAGTGGAAAAGTTTCTAAGAGAAGCAATTACTAGTTCTTAACATCTATTCCTCAAGAAAGAAAATATTTGTAATCAAAACAAAACTCTGTAAATTTGCATTGACAAAGAAGAAGAGGAAATGGTAAAACATTAAACTATCTAAGCTTCAAACACTCGTCCACTGAGAAGTGATTATAGCACTCATGTTAATATCTCCAGAGACAAAACAAGCTATAGATAAGATCTAGATTAAATCACTCATAAAATTCCATGGACCATAAACGAGAAACCTTATACTTAACTCTGCAATTCATACCCTAGCTCTACATAATAGAATCGAATTAAAATAATAAACTAAGATAATAGAATTATAAATTAGCTACGCATCCCATGTAGTGGGCCGTTACCATCTGGTAATGAGATGAAAAACTTACATTAAGGAGATCTATTCAGACGAATAATGACAGGTGGTCTCATCAAGGACAAGTTTATATTAGCCTTTATACTCCATATCTAACTTATCTGGATTATTGCACTATACTTCATTAGATTAAGTATGATGGATGTGTATGGCTTACATTTGAATGTGATCTGTTTAAAGATCATTATTATTCTTGGTCAGGATGGTTGTATCTTCTATTTTGGAATTATTGTCCTAGAGATGCAGACTTCTTCAATCAGATAGATCGAGAAGCCTTCAAAATTTGGTTTCATGCAGAAGTATGTGAAGCTGCTCAACATGAAGCATGGTTTGTATTTAGTTTATCTTTCATGACCAGTAATCTTCATTATGTTTCAACAGATCCTTCTGCACCTCCTTGCTACAAGATTACTAGCACCTATTATGGTAATACTTGTGTACCAGATAATGAACTTATTCCAGCAATGCAAGGGTCTCCATTCTACAAATATTTCAGTGGGCTTCCTCCCTTTTCTTCAGATCACAGTTCACCACCATCTAGTCATGAATATAATAGTGATTACTCATTTGACTCAGTTGCTGAATATAATATCCAAAATATGTTAGAAGCATGATGGACCCAGGAGTCTACTATTGTAAATAAAGTTTGTCTTCCATCGAAATAAAGTTTGTAATAATTCATGTCTATCGGGCCGACAGTGGTGTCCCGACGGTCCGTGGCTTCCGTGAACTCCACAGTGTAAGAATATTTACTTTAGTCCATGTCATAGTACTAAAGTAATTAGAATAATAATTTTAAGTCTTTTCATCCGTAAAACCTATGATTGGCCCCCATATGGCCGATCCTCCAAGGGATGAGATAACAGCTGTAGTCCACAGCTGCCCAATCTAGAGTTTTCGGAGAATCTTAGTCACTGGCAGTTGCCCGTAGTCTTTTACCGGTAACTTGCTATGTGTAGTATAAATAAAGACCCTCAGCTCTCATTTAGGCATTCGAAAGTTGGGAGAGTCTTGAGAGAGGTCTAGTCCGAGTCGAGTAGTGTGTATCCTCTTTGCTTCTCTTTCCTTCGGGATCTTGAGTTAGCAAACGAAAAACACTAATCTCAAGTGTAGTAGTCAGTCCGAGTCTTGAGAGAGGTCTAGTCCAAGTCGAGCAGTGTGTATCCTCTTTGCTTCTCTTGCCTTCGGGATCCTGACTTAGCAAACGAAAAGCACTGATCTCAAGTGTAGTAGTCAGTGTGATAAGATCCAGTCCTGCTCTGGTGTGCGTACTTTGGTAAATTGATATCATAGCCAAGTTTATAGGTGTCTGAAATAGTTTGTGCCTGAGCAGTTGGCCAGGAGCCTATCTGACAGTCTCTTTTCCTTTCCAGGACTTGAGACCTAAGATTCAAAGCCCTGCTTTTCTGTGCAGTTATATCTCATTGTCTGTGTGTAATATCATGCCTCCTGCATGAGCATGTAATTGAGAGGAAATTTAATACAAAGGAATCTTGAAGTTCTGTTTTATGATCGAGCCTTGTGTTTGAAAAGTCTGGTTGTGAGAAGTGCAAAGTTTGGATAAAAGAAGTGTTCAGCTGAAGGTGATTTAGCAGGATACATAAGCATTTTATTGTCAGCAATTTTGTGCCAGTGAATAGGCCTCTGCTATTGCCAGTATCTTAGACTCATTGTAAGTTGAACTTACCTTCTATCTTTTTGCTTACCTGCAACATTTAAAGGACTTTGTCAAAAGTAGCAGTAGATCATAATGGCTGCACCTAAAGATTATTCATCCCACGACCTATCCTCTCTAGCTACATACAAACCTACTAAATGGTATAAGAGGTTGTTAAGTCAGTCTAGAAATAAACCTCTGTATAATGTGCATCTGTTAGCCCAAGAGTATGAACCAGATCCAAATTGGAAAATGCCTGAGGTTCTGGCTTAAGATATATATGATATTTCTATTTTTCAGTTCAAGGCCACTACCTTGATCCGTTATTGTTCAGTAAATATCCCTATCTCTCTCGG
>JASDQU010235426.1:2941-17095 GCA_032191745.1 Picea mariana | reverse complement strand
CTCTTGTAGATCATCCTTTTTGTGGATCAATGGAGAGATTCTTGTGGGAATATATTTTGGAGTATTGATGGAGAGCTTCTTGTGAGAGCTTCTTGAGCATTTTTGGTGTGGAACACTTGAGGATATTGAAGATCTATAGGTGACTGAGGTAACCAAGGATATCTAAGCCGAAATTTTGAGGAAAGTGAAGAAAAGAAGGCCGAAATGCAAGGAAGGATAAATTCTTTTGATGGTGCTTTCTAAGGTATGTTATTTACAAGTCATCTCACCATTTTCGCTATAACGTTTTTTCTATAATGATTCAGATACTGAAATTGCTATGACAGTGAGAAAACATAGCCAAGTATCTATGGTTAAAAATTCAGCTTGTGGGTCGTTGTAGTTTGGGAGTTACACTCCGTGGAAAATAGGGTTTGTGGCTAGTCCTGAAACTAGTCAAAATCAGGTGTTTTGGGTAAAAACGTCATAACTTCTTCATAACAGATCAAAATTCAGTGAGAACAATTGTGTTGGTTATATTATATTCTATAGTAGTCTCTATAATAGTTTCAAATCTATTCATCAAATATTTTGTGCAGGGCACGCTCTACAAGGTCGCTCTCTAAAATAAGACAGAATTCAGCAAGGTATGCCATTTTTGCTATAAATCCTTTTCTGAGAGGTTCCAAGTAGTGCCACTTGGAGGAATTGCATAAAACACACTTAAGAACATTGTGTATGAATTTCATATATTTATTCAGTACAGGTACAAAGTTATTATTATTTCAAGTTAGGGTTGTTGACTAATCCAAAACTAGTCATGGTTAAGACAAGCAGTTGATGAGTTGGCACATACATGAGGTGTATAGTTGATGATGTTGGTACATATTGATGAGTCATTGTTTATGAGTAGTTGAAACATGATTGGTATATACTTGGTACATGGTTGAATGCACTTGTTTATGGTACAGGTTGATTACAGGTTGTTTGGCACAGGTTGGTGCATGGTTGATGCTCTTGTTTATGGTACATATTGATATTTGTTGAGGATTGTTGCCTCATCTCAGTTGGTGCTGAGAATACAAGCTGAGTCTTGCATATAGAGTTGGTGCTCTTGTAGAGTTGTACTCTATTCAGTTGTTGCTGATAAATCCCAAGGATTGTAGTCTATAATAAAAAGAAAATTGTACATACATCTTGTGTTCGTTGTGTTCATTGTGGTGATGACTTGTTGATGATATATTGTTGATATATGTTGTTGATATGTGCTCACATCTAACTGGTTATAAATGAAAATAATGGGTAATGAATAAATTTTGAATGCTAATTGATGAGTTTTTGTGAAAGAGGGAAGTTTTGGGAAAAAGAGCCCCACACTCATTCACCCCCCCTCTAAGTGTGGTAGGTGTGTCCAACACACCCCCTCCTGGGGCTACATCCACAAAGATCAGGATCTTCTACTCTTTTATTGATTCTGCTACAAAATATTTGTTGCACACATTAAATCTTTGGGATTACAATCAAAATGAGGTTAAGTACCCTCTAGGAGGCTGACTAGATAACACCAGGCTCCACAGGCTGTGATCTAACTATTAACCACTATCTTATTCCACTCAACAACAATGACAATAATCAAATTCACAATCATCAACCGACCACACTTGACCTAGAACTCCTACGTATTTATTTATACTACTCTAGTAGATTATAGTCATTACAATCTTGTCAAAAACCCTAGCCCTAAAATGGTTAGGCATGTCTACATGTGTGCCACATTTGTTTTCCTCCTGCATGTTTCTTTTCCATATTTTTTTGCATGTTTCGTTTCTGCCTCCTAAGGGATGTGCTCCAAAAATAGACCTTCTCTTCCAAAATTGATATTTCTCCCAAAATAGGCCTATGCTAATAGGCCCCCAACACTAAAATGTGGCTCTTCCCATGTCACTCAAGTTGTGTGCACTCCCTATACATCCTTCTCCAAGCTGTGGAAAATTTCTACTAGTTCCTTCCCTTTTTCTTTCACCTGCACAACTTTCTCTGTAACATCCCTCTCTACTAAGCATACTAATATTGACATATTCTTTGAGAACAATTGCTTGCAAGTGATCTGGGTATGTAACACTGTGGTTTCATTCATATTTTGGGTTATATATGATGACATTGAGGTGTTATAGCTGCTTATTCTTATTGATGTATATATACATGTTGACATGTGATTTGACAAGTCATCTTGAGTGTACATGACACATGACAAGTTATGGATTCTAGTGGCATCAAAGGGATTCCTTGGACTCCAGATTGAGTTAGTGAGTGGATTGTATTGTTTGAGTATTTCATTATTATGCACCTATGATGTATGATGGATTTTAGTATGTTTTATATACATGGATTTTGACACTATTTTTGTTAGTGGATGCATACTTGATGATGCTTGCTAATCCGACTCACATAAGGAGTAAAGGGGACTTGCATACAAAATTAGATATTTAGGGAGAGGGGTGGCAACATGCTTTTCAAAGCCTACTAGCACTCCCATCATGGACATGACTGTAGGTTAATGATTACCTAGTTGGGTGGTCCACGATTCTGTGAGGGAATACTGAGGTAGTCACTAACGTATATTTCTAAACGGCGTGCAATAAGGCGGGGTCCTTACTCTTTAGAATCCCTTAGTCTCTCACAAGGTCGACCGAATGAAATTTTTACTCTAAGGGGTTGGAAAAACTTCCAAAAACAAGTCAACGCGAGTGGCACCCTTGGAGCACGAGTTTCATCTTGAAGGGCATGTCGCAAAATTGAAACCTAAGTCAATAAACATAGGTGGCCTAGAAAACACTGGAATGATTTGACCTTGAAGGATTAAAATAATCAATTAAACAATAGAGCATTAATTATTAAATCCAATCATGAATTTTAATAAAGGGGATAATTGAATTGTGACATGAGTAAAGATGTGAAGGAAATCAATGGTTAGGAAATAGTAAGAAAGAACCCAATGAATTGATAAAATACACAAGGGTGCATGAAAAATTGTTAAAAATAAATCCTTGTTTAAAAATAATTACAACTTGGGAGAATGGGTTGTGTATAGAATAGAATTTGAGTCAAACAACCCTAGCCTAACTAAGAAGACTCCTAATCCAACCCTAACTAAAACCTAGTTAGGAGACACCCATTAATTAAGGGGATTGGGGAAACTAAGATGAAACTAGGAACACATGGAGAAATGGGAGGAAAGGTGTATTTTAAATAAAAATAAAAAATAAAAGACAATTTTCTTGTGCAACCCGGGGAGGATGTGACACCTGTAGTGGATGAATAATCCTAAAATGAATTTCTAAAAATAAATTAATTATGCATGAGGGACATATTTCTATGAGGAGGAATTCTATAAAGTAATGGATGTAGAAGGGAAAGGGATTAGACCCGGGAAAAAGGCATTGTTATGCTGTCAAATTTTTTATTGACTGTGTTTTTACTTGTGAGAGTTGGGACATCTAGGATTGTAAAATATTGGAAGCTCTTCCTTGTGAGGCAAGCCTGGAAGCTACTGTGTTCTGGACTTTTTTCTTGGCCCTTTTGCAGCTCAAGGGGCTAAGGGGGAAGAAGAGTACCCCTATTATTTTCTGGGAGGTACTGGTGAAGTCTCTGTGATTAGAAAACATCTTCAACACACAAGTTTCATTGATTTCTAGTATTTATAAGTTGACTATTTTTATTTTACGAGAGTATCAATACAATAGATGGGCAGACTCACTATAGAATCATTTGAAGGTCTAAATTTCAAGTGTTACATTTGTTGGAAAACAAACAATTGCTATAGTGTGATATTTTAAATTCTTCCCTGTAAATTCCAGACATTTTTCGAACTCTGTACATTGGTTTTCTCCTCCTTGTTTAGTGAGAATTGTGTATTCATATAGCTTATGGTTAATTATGTCTTTCATCCTTACTTGAATATGTTGAACAAAGCTTAAGAGGATTATGTTAGGACATTTTAAATGTATTGCCCACTGGTCATCTGTAGTTTAGTTCCAATTATATCCTAAGCTCTTGTTGATTTTCATTTAAAATCCAAGTCAATTCCATTGATGGGTTCACTACCGAGAGGCATACGGGATCCAAAATTGTAACATAACTCCCTATTAAGTTTATGATGAATCAATTCTATTGAATGGCGTATTTTCATGAAATTGTTAAACCTTGGGTTATTGTTTTTCTCAGATTATATTTCATTTTACCCAACATCTCTAGGGGCGTGGAGTTCTATAAAAAATTGTTACTTAATCCATTTACTTTGGTATTTGTGGGATGCCCATTCTTGGGTTTCCGGGAAAATTTTCACTTACTTCCCATCCGGGTGTTAGACCTTTTTTCCTAAACCAGGTTATGCATGTGACTAGGAGCCAAAACCTAGTGCTAGTCAGAAGGGAACTATTCAGGACTCTAGGACTCCGACACTCTAGAGGTTCTTCAAACTCAACACTCCCTTCTCTTGAAGTGTTAACCAGCCGAAGTCGGTCATAAGACAAGTTGAATGGCAGTTGTAAGCCACCTATCCTTACCGCCCTCCTTTAGTTGACTTGCAATAGTTGATATTTTGGGTTTTCCTGCTTCCACAACCTTAGATTGTTCACCCAGACCATTGAACCATGAAAGATATCATAGATCTAACGACTTACACTCCTCTTAAAAAATAACATTTTCTGTTTACTCCAGAATTAATAACTCCAAGAGTTCATCACCTTTTTCAACAACCACTCCTTTCCTCTGGAGTGTCGAACTGTCAAAACCTTCGAAGGACTAAGACTTGAATATCTATGACCCTTGTTTGTTCTCCAGATCTACGTATCTTCTTTACTCTGAAATTTTTGAGCTTTGGGGTCTTCGCAACCTTCAACCCTTACCTTTAACTTAGTTGGAAATATGAATCTTGTTTAACTCGAAGATCAACGGTCCCTATACCTTGCTTCGATCTACGACTAGAAATTATTTCAGAGATTTGACTCTTCAGAGAACCATGTTTACATTGGATTCAAATCTCCCAGAGTGACATACTCTTGAAGTGACGTGGCTTCTGATATCACTGTTGACGTGGCACTTGATGAGTGGTTTCCATGTCTCAGCATGATTCATAACCTCCGTACCTAAAGTTCTAACTAGACCTTGACACTTGTCACTATCTAATTGCATCACGTGGCCTTGATAACATGAGCTTGTTGATGTGGACTATGATAATGTGGGATATCATTGTGTTGCCATGTGTCTTAATTCATGACTCTGGGGATTCGGCCTTCGGGTATTTTTACATGTTATGAATTTATTTTTGCCGAAGTGGTCAGCGCCAAAGTGGTCAACAATGAAGTGCTTACACTTTCCTTCCACTTGGATTTCATCCAACAATTGTGATCAGTCCTGGATCAATGGTCTATATTTATTTTGGGGTTCAAGAGTCCGGTTTGTTCATTGTTTCCACTTCCCTTTTCTCCTGGACTGATATTCCCCAGAGCTTAAACCTCGAGCATCTTGACTGTATCTAATTGTTCACCTTTAACCCAAAAATCTTAACAATATCCAACAATTGTCAGGAATTCATCCATTTAGGATCTCTAGCCTTTGGACTTGCTTATCCTATCCTTCCACTTTATTTGATCGGACGATCAATTTAACTCCTGATTTTTTTCTTAGATTGAACGATGAATTTCCATTTCGGGACTTCATCTTTGGCTCCAAATGCTCGATTATTAAAGGTTTCCACCTGTCAAATTTTCTTCCTGAAATATGATCACTTGCGCGACTTCAAAAGCGCTATCTCTTCTGAGCTTGGGAATTTTTACTTGTAACAAGATATTTGATCCTTGAAAATGATCAAAGATTTCACTGATGACGTTACCAGATGTTTCTTTTCTTGATATTTTCCTTTGAAAATAATGTTAGTGCTCATTAGTGCATCCCTCCTAAGCTTTAGATTATAATTGTTGAGTGTGTAATTGTGTCTCCCCTATGTTTATTTGCAATATTTCTTCTGAACTTAGGATTTTGAGGATTCTGTAAATGTACTTCTAGAGTTGACTCTAGAAGTGTGGCACCTTGGTACCTGAGGAGAAGCTTCAAGCTTCTTACAAAACTTAAAATCTTCCTTTAAAAAAACTCTCTCTCAGTTACAGGTGATTTCTTCACAGTATCTAAGTGATTTAAAGCTTTCATAAATAATAGATTGTAGGTTAAAAGGATTATGTTTTATATTTAAGATTATTGTCTTGGTGTTTTTGGAATGTCTGTCTATCCTTAATGAGTAAGGTGATAAGGTATTGAAATAGTATGCAATGATGTTTATGAAGTAACCATGCTACCATATTTTCTATGTTTACGTAAGGGTAGTTAAGAACATTGCTTGTATATTTAAAATTTTGGAAAGAAATGAGATTATGGGAATTAGACACTTCCTTGTTCCTCAGGACAGTCATCAGTCTTGAGACCTTAAATGGTCAAGATCAATCAAATGAATTCTAGAATTGAGCATTGATTATGTGTCTTGGAATTCCTAACCTTGCAGGATAGGTTGGGATGGTAGTTGTATTTCTTTTTATGTGAATTCACAAACTCCTTCATGATTTAAGTAGTATCTAAATCTAGTTCACAAATGAATTGAGAGAAGCAAAATGTGTTTTACTGATATATGTTATTATCATGAATTTGAATGTAGTTGACTAAAGTATGTTAATTTCATGTTCCACTTATTCTAATGATGTCTTGTCATGTTTCTCCTATTCTAATGATGCTTATTAATGTTTCAAAAAAAAAAAAAAACAGATTGTTTCTCATGTATTTATATGATGTAACAGAGGGGCTGCTACATTCTTTGCTAACACCTCGACCATCTGCACTGTTATCTGTTCTTGCAAAAATGTTAATATCTCTGTATGTTCCTGTGCCATACTTGTCTTCTCTTCCTCCATATATGAAATTATCTCTTCTTCTTTCTCCTAGAGGGGCTCCAGCTGGGCCTTCCTTGCTTACTTATTGATCTGCATAGTTTTTAAGTTTGCCTGCAGGGTATTCATCTCCTGCGTTCTTTTTAAGAGTTCAATAATTCTCATGGTTTTTTGTCGCTAATTAAAATCCTACATTGCAGCATTGATTTTCTCGTCTTTCTGGTCCAATAGTTGGACCTTTTCATCCTCCTCCAAAGTAGTCCAAATTTGCGTAGTTTTGTCAAACATTTCTATGACTTCCTTGGCTTCGCTTGCCATCTCATTTATCTGGAATGTTTCTTGTTGTTATCTTTTCTCTAGGACCTCGGGAGGAGTTGTAGGATTAATTTTTTCTTTCAACTCCTCTATATTCTACATATATCCCTCAATTTTATGTGCAATGATCTTTATATTTTCATCTGCGCTCCTATCTGGTGTTTGCGTGCTATCTGAAAAGTTGTTGTATATCGTTGTTCATCCATTCTCTAGGTTTTTAGTACTTTCTTTTTCCTCCTCCTTCTCTGAATTCAAATGGTCACAGGTGATATTTAACATCTCTGTGACCCCCCTACCAAATTTCAAGCCGGTGGCATCTGTGCGGGCTTTGTTTTGTACCTCCTGCATTACATTAGTCTGGAGTCCATAAAGTGTTATCGTGGGTATCTACGCCATGAATAAATCAAAATGGTGTATGTCCCCCATGGGTTTTTGCATGGTATTTTGATCTAATATAATAATATTTTGAGTGACCATGAATGTGTCACTTCCCTACACCACTATCTAAATTGTATTGTCTTTTTTCCTCTGCATATGGGGTTGTTGTGTCTTTTCAAGCTATTTATTTGTGGCCTATTGTACTATATGAATATGTAGCTGATGTAAAGTATCATGTAATTATATGAGTTTGTCCATGATAAATTCTCTCTTAAATTCTACAATGCAAACCACATCTTCCCCCTATCCTGGACCTTGTTCGCCACAAATTCAACATAATCCTCTGTGAGAGTGATGGTTGGGGCCTTCTTGGTTTATTTCATATTTTTTCACATTTCCTCCACCTGTGATGTGGTTATTTTTATCTGTGAGGGTTGTTCCCCACTCATCGTCAACTGTGCCCCCTCCTTGTCGACCTAAGATGTGTCTCCCTTCTTGGCATCTCCTTGAACTTCTTTCCTAGGCATCGTTACTATCCTCCTTGGCCTCTTTGACACTCTGTTGCTTCTATATTCCTGAGTACACACCGCGACCTTCCTAGTGTTAGCAGCTGGGATATTTATCATTGTTGAGGGGCCTGCTTCGGCTTGCCCCTTGGGTTTGGCCAATGTCATTAATGTTTTCTTTGTTGATAGTTTTTCTACTTGCACCTTCCACTGTGCAAGTCAATCTTTGAGTATCCAATTTACCTCTTCCCTAGTGATTTAGTATTGCATCTCGAACCATTCTTTCTTTGGATCCCTTGTGGCCTAGATCCAAATATGGTTCCTAGATGCCTTAAATCGAGCTATCCCTTCAGACTCCTGGACCACTTTTACAGGAATGCGCCACACATTGGTTATTCATTGTTGTATATATTCCAGAATCCTAGCAAACACCATGTTATTCTCTTACAAATTTTTGGTATCCTTGGCCTTCTAGAGGGATTCATACCTAGTTGTGTATCACTTCTCTTTCCTATCCAGAAAAGATGAAAATTTTGGCTCCTTCCACCCTGCCAAAGCTATGAGGATAATTAGCCAGGAATAATGGAACTCAGTTCCATTATCTTGCGCGTCTCTGTAGTTGATCAAGAATTGGTTCAAAAGGTAAGGTACCCAACTAAACATTACCCCTTTCGTGCACTACGCTTTGATGACTCTTGTTGGATCCTCTTCTTTTCTGCACTTCCTCAATAGCTTGCAAGCCATGCGATTTTTGGCGATCCTTGTCACGTCATCATTTATGTCTCCAAGAACAATTCCCTTGTTCCCTGTGCTGGTACCAAATTGGGCATTGACTATCTCAACAATCTCCTTCTCGCGCGCTTTGGTGTCCAAGTATTCTTCTAGTTGTGTGACCACTGTGGGTAACCCTATAATTTTGGCGATCAATGCCACATCAAGATGGACTGGCCTATCCATCTAGATAATTCCTCCATGTACTTGGGCTAGCAATTGTTTGACGCACATCCCAACATTTTTACCCCGCCCTAAGTGTGGTATGTCCAGGAGGTTCATGATCGTCCAGTTGTAGAGCCCTATTATCCACTGCACAGGCTCTATGATAGGTTTACCTAAGGGTCTAATTTCCCTTGTATTCTCCAATTAATCTTCCTCGGCCAAGTCTGGGAACTTTTTTGCATCGCTCATATCATGGTCTGAGTACCTTAGTTTAGGCACTTTACCGAGCATGTCCTCCATGGTAACCACTACATCTCAGAGGTAGGGAAGTGTGATTTATGTAACATCTTGCGCCTTTCTTTTCTTCACGACAACAGGTTGGCCTTCTGCCATTGTTTCTGTGTCATATTCTTCCCCCTCAGATTTTGGCTAGTTGATGATGTTCTTGACCAACACCTCCTGTTATTCGTGACCCTCTTTTTTACCCTTCATTTCTTCAGGTTTAGCAGGTGTTTCAGAGTTAGGGTTTGTATTACCATTTCAATTTTTGGATCTCTACCCCACTTCCCCTTGTCCCACTGTTGATATTTCCTCCTCAACCCTTTTTGGGTTGAGTGACTCTTTCTTTGAGGTCATAACATCTTCTAGCTCGATGACATTCTCGAGCTCTTCCATCCTTTCCTTCCTCCTTTGGCCCTATCGAGTAACCCATACATATTTCCCTAGAGAGCCAAACTTTGGTGGCATCATGGTCTATGCACTTTGGACAATTTCTCTCTTCTTTACACAATTACACGTAGCTCACACACTTCTAGCTCACTCTTGTGCTAAAACATCACTAAGTGTTGAGCTAACCCGTGCTTTATCCACTTTATACACCCGGTCATAAATTTTTTCTTCATATGTTTCACTTTTTTCGTGCATTTGTGTTGAGTCCAATTTTTCCTGCGCATTGCCTCTCTATTTTGTCGCATTAGTTACTATGAGCGAATCTTTCCACTTTCCTATCGTTCAACCAACTTCTTCCTCTTTTTGTATTTTTTTTTTGTATTTTTGTATTCCTTTTTCTTCTTTTTCTCCTTTTTATTGTCTTTTTATAAGTTTTTCTCTCCTAATATTTACTATAGTACACTATATACATGGTTATCTTATTGCGTTGCAATTAATGAGAGTTAGTAGGTCGACTACCCCTATACAGTTTCAGTCGACTACCATTCACCATTCCTTTCAGTTTTGTTCCTCCCAATTCCTTTAGTTGCACATATCCTCCATTTGTGACAATCTTTACTTCACATGGCACTAGCCAATGCATTCTAAACTTACCATAGTGTTGCAAAACTTTGTTGTCATAGTGAACAACTAGGTCTCCCTCCTTAAATCTCTTCTTTTTTATGTGTCTTTCATGCCAGGATTTATCCCTTTCTTTTTGTACCTCTTTGTGAAATCCTGCCAGAATATTGTCTTCTTCCATTTCCATCAGTTGACTTAATCTCTACTGTACTTCACCTCTTTCTGTCATATTGGTAATTGTTGTTATGTGAAAAGTGGGTACCATAAATTCTAATCGCACCTCTAATTCATGTCCATACACCAATCTAAATGGTGTATGTCCTATCAACTTCTTGCATGTGTTCCTGTATTCCCATAGTATTGTTGGTATTTTCAAATCCCAATCATCTATGTTCACATTGTAGATATTTGTCAAGGAATTCTCCAAAACCTTGTTGAAATCTTCTATTGTACCATTTTCCTCGGGATGATATGGTGTACTCTTCTGGTGATAGAATTCAAACTCCTCAGTCATATCCTTGATGGTACTGTTAATAAAATGGGTTCCTTGGTCACTCATTAGAATGCCGAGACATCCAAATCTTTGTGATCACCTACTCAAATAAGAACTATGTCGTAGTCTTTGCACTCCAATCCTTGACTGGTGTTGCTTCTTCCCATCTAGTTAAGTATTTAGTCGCAGTAATGATATATCTATCTCTTGACCTTCTTATTGGTATATTAATAGTTCTGACAAAATCTATTTCCCATTTTTCAAATACCTGCAGAGTTACTTGTGGTCTTAGGGGCATCTCATCCCTCCTGTTGGGTTTTCCAACCCTTTGACAGACATCAAAATTCTAGAAATATTCATTCCTTGTCATCTTTTTGAACTCTTGGACACCATAAACCTACATGAAATACCTTCTACGTGATAAATTTTCCTGCATAGTGCCCTCCAACTATACCTTCATGATCTTATGCTAAAACCATGGGTCGTTCATGTTCCAATACACACCTTCTCAAAATGGTGGATGTGCCCATATTGTATAAATGACCTGAAATGAATTGATAGTCTGCAACTCTCACTACTATATTTTTCCTCTACACAGTACTAAAATGTTGTGGTGCAACTCTTGTACATAAGAATTCAATGACATTAGTGAAGAATTCATCATATAAATGTACTAAAAACAACTGTGCATCGGGAAAGTTGTCTTCCAAGTTAGTAGGTTCTTCTCCATTGGTTACCCTTGACAAGTGATTAGGTGTGGAATTCAGCTTCCTTGGTTCAACTATTACTTCAAAATAAAATTCTTGGAATAATAGCAGCCATCTACATATCCTCCACCCCAACAATGGCTTGTTGACTACATATTTGAGGGTAGAATGACCTATGACATTTTAAAATGATTTCCCACTAAATAATTTCTGAATTTCTGGAGTGCATACACCATGGATAGGCCTTCTCTTTATGTGGCGTTGTAATTCTGCTCAGATTCTGATAACTTCCTACTTGCAAAGGCTATAGGATGATCTAAGTCCCCTGCTCCTAGCTATGCCAGAATTTGTTCAGGTGTTATTGATGATGCATCTACATGCTCATGAAATGTCTTTTCCCAATCTGGAAACAATGATATAGGTGTTTTCACCATATTCTCCTTTAGAGTATCCAATCCTTGCTGACAATCCTCATTCCATTGAAATCGGGTGTCCTTCTTCAAACGTTTTTCCATCAGTGCAGTAATTTGTGCATACCCCTTTATAAAATTCATGTAGCAACATGTATGTCCCAGTGTGTCTCTTAACTGGCACAATGACTTTGGTGGTGGTAAGTTCACAATGACAACAATATTAGCAGGGTCAACCAGTAAACCTTGTTTGCACACTATATGTCCCAAAAGTATCCCGAAAGGTATGCCAAAAATACATTTCTTATTTTTTAATGATATCTAACGTTTCTTGCATCTTTCCTACATTAGTCTTAAAACTTCTACATGATATTTCAAAAGACTAAACACAATCCAGTTATCTAGATATACTTTTAAAAACTGATGTATAAACTCCTTAAAAGAAGCTATGACCACCCTTGAAAATATAGATGGTGCATTATTCAATCCAAAGGGAATAAATTTATATTGGTAGGATCCCCATTTTGTAGAAAAGGTATTCTTATACCCGTCCTCTGGAGATATTTTGATATGATGGTAACCTAAGAATCCATCTGTGAATGAATATGCTTCCTATCCTCCCACATTTTCCAAGACCTCATATGAAAAATGGGTAGGGAAAGGATCATGTAAGAAATCATAATTGAGTTTCCTCAAATATACACAAATATTGATCCCCCCTTGCTTCTTTTTCTAGACTACCATGGGATCGATCCATTAAGATTCCTCCATTGGTTCTATGATACCAACTTTCAACATTCGGTCAATTTATGCTTTCACTTTCTGATTATACATTGGATTTATTCTATAAGGTCTTTGTCTGACAGGTCTAGCATCTAGTTTTAAGGGTATATTCATCTTACCTAGCTCACCTGCTATGCCTTTCATCTCTTTAAAGGTTGTTGGAAACAGGTCATTGTATTCACACAATAACTCTATTATCGTTTCTAGTGTCTTCTCATCTCAACAGTTTCCAATGCTTGCCATTTTAGGATTTTCTTATGTCCCAATGTTAACTTTCTTGACTTTGATTGGTGCAGAAAATACCTTTGACTCCAGACATGAACCTTCCACCTCTCTCTCTCCTTCAATCTCTCTGATCGGAATTTTGCACAGATCATCTTAATCTGGTGCTTCCTCTTCGACATGATAACATGAGAGTTACTCTTTTACTGTATGTTTTTGTTGTTGTTGACATTTTGTTATAATTTCAACCTATGGTTCATCAAAACATATCACTCCCCATATCAACTTCAGAGATAAATCAATGTTGGAGTTATCATGCTCAAATGAAAGGGTTACTGAAAAATCCTACTGTAATATTGTCCATTTTGTAGTGCCTCTACACATCTCTTGGTATATGTACTAGTTCCCTAACATCCCTTCCAATGTATGAATGAAGTGACGAGGCCATTCCTCTGGTGGTGTCATCCTCCATTGTTTCTAAATTTCTCCAGGTTTTCAACTGGTGTTCCTCACCCATCATACTTCTACATTTTAGTGCTCCCGGTTCTGCACGAAATCTAATGCGTAGTAGTCGTTTACACTTATACCAATCCTGAATTGTTTCTTTGTGCACACCCCACCATCTAGAAGGTGTTTCCTTGAGTGAAATATCGAGGGATAAGAGCCTCTGATTTTCCAAAAATTCCTCATAGCTTGTCAATAATTCCTCTAAGTTGTTAAACCCATGACAACTGGGAGGCTCCCTTATCTATGTACCAATCCACCTTACTGTGTAGTTTATTCTTGTGCACCTCTTTATGGAGACTTCATGTAGTCTCTGCTACCAATTCTTGAGACCTGTATTTGATTTCGAAGCACACGATGTAATGCTTCTCTAGTTGAGTACCCCATCTACAGTTGGGTTGAAATAATCTTCTTCTTACGTAGTGGTTCTATATAACTGATTTATTTATTCCAAATTCAAATAGGTCACCTCTACAAACCGTTCTCCTTCTGAAGGATCCAATGGTGTTGTTGGATTACTGAGAGGGGGGGTGAATCAGTAATAGAGAAATTTAACCATATAATCCAAGAGTTATATCAATTAAGCATTATTATCCAATAACTGCAGAGTAAATAAGCAATGAACAAATGAACAATCATACACATACACAGTACACCAGTGTTTTACGTGGAAACCCAAATCGGGAGAAAACCACA
>JASDQU010235425.1:0-10064 GCA_032191745.1 Picea mariana | reverse complement strand
ACCAATTCTTTTCCATAACAATTTCACCATGGCTCTAATACCATGTTGACAAAGTGTCCTTAGACACGTAATTTTATTAATAAGGAAAAAGCAATTACAATCAGAAGTGAGGACTTAATCTCCTTAACCTCACTTGAAGGAGCTTTTTAATATAGCTCAACTCTAAACTAAAATACAGAAGAACAACCAATCACATAATCAAATGAGTATGATAGGTGTCCTTTACATAGAAACTAGATGTCCTTATTCTAACAAACTAGAATAAACTAATTTCTAAAAACGTTTAAACTAGGAAATACTTAGACAATAGAAAATTAGGGTTATGAGGCTAACAACAACCGCAAGCAATTTTGGACCATCTCGATTGCAATCTCCATCAATACACAATCAAGGAAGTTTTAGTTCAGTGGAAGGATACATAATCACAGGATGCCACATGGGAGATGACTACCATTATGCAACATTTTCCACATCTCAAACCTTAAGGGCAAGGATGTTTTTTCAAGGGGGAGGAAATGTTACCATTTTGACCTCCCTAACCCCTCAAGTAGATAGAATAATATATTTTCTATGTAATAAAGTCCAACATTAGTAAATAAGTCCTTTGTAATAGTGTGAACATATCTAATGTAACAAGACTTAAGAGAAGGTTTCGCTTCTAGAAATATCTTCTTCTATAATGTTCTCTAGAAGATTGAAATAGTATAAATAGGAGTCGAAAGCATGGAAATGTTTTTTATTGAGAATCATTTTGTACTTGAGCTCTACTCTGTTGGAGGTCTCCCCCTCAAAGAGGCAAGAGAACTTGGCTATCAATATAATAAATGTATAGTTTCTGGAATCAATTGTCTTTATGATCTATATTTTTCTCTTTCTACTAATAGTTGTTATAACAATTATGTTTCTTCTCTATATAATACCATCTAGTACCTCACAATTTAGGCATGTACCAGCCCCTTCACTAGGAGGATCTATGTACTATGTTTCCTTGATATATGAGTTATCCAGTGATCTAAAAATATCAAACAAGTTTTGATACCAACTTGATCCAAAATATCGACAAAAATCTGATACCATTTCAACCTGAAAATCCTTAGATGTCAATTAGTTCATAAGAAAACACTAAGCATCTAACCAAATTCGAAAAAGGAAGATTGAATTGACTATTTGCAAATAACATATGAATGTCTTACTTATCCATAAAATTCCATAAAACTGATGAATAACTTGTGGAAATAAAATGTTGAAATGAAGGAAAGTAAGATCAACAACAATTCAAATGGTACATAACAATTTTTCAACGGAGTTCAACCATCTTGGGCTACGTCTCCATGGTCCCTTTTCAATCAGTGATACCGCTCTTTAATTCTTAAATGCCAAAATTACAATGAATCGACTTACAAATATCAAGTTTTTGAAGACACCCTTCAAGTTTGTTTCTAAATCCCAAAAACATAGGTCACCACTAAAATCCTCTCAAAATTATGAGAAAAATGAGTATAAACTTCTCTATGTTTTGAACAGGTGCTCAAAAATCCTCTTTGGCATGAATAACGAGACTATGGGTCTCATACATGACAAACAAATATAATACTTCCATACAAAACACTTTTGCACAAAACTCACATCACCATCAAATTCCTCTCGAAATTATGAGGAAAATGAGTATAAACAATCTATACTTCCCTCAAAGAACTCAATAACACACAAAACAAAACAAACCCAAACTATGAACACCTATTTCATGCAAATCTAGGAAATCTACAATTCCACAAATTTCCATGCAACAACTTGGCACACACTAAAATGTCTCGTGAATTGGTTTTCATGTAGGTTAAATAGGGTTAGGTTTGGGGGTTGATCCCTAACCTAATTCCATATATTCTCGGACTTATTTAACTACATTTAAATAAATATTTATTTGTTTGTTACAACAAACAAAACTGTGGTGTATTGGTAGGGGAATGTATTTAAGTATTTGTAATATTCCCCAGAATATTCTCCCAGAGGTCATGGATTCGATTCCCATTTGAACCAACCATTTTGATTCTCCTTTAGCCATTATTGGCCAATTGAAGAGTGTCATGAGGCACTAGTTGGTTGGTTTTCCTACCTGCACAGTCAACATCCTTCAATGTCATCTTCCACCTGTACTTGTATGGATTTTCCACTTGGCTACCAAATGTACCTTTATGAATATACCACGTGGTGTTCACCCATTGGTCCACGTCATTGTATGACCTTCCACATGGAACCCTTTCAATTTTTCCACGTGGATTGTATGGATTCCACGTCATCCGTACATATGACACTTGACACATTTTAATTGGTCCACATGGGTGCCTAAAAATGCCAAAAATGAGTGACACGTGACAACCTCTCATGCTACCACATCATCTTGTTGATGTGAACATGATGTCATCGTGATAGTTGTATGTATATCCATGTGGAATCATGTGGGATTGCCATGTGGCACCCTTATTTCACCTGTTTTTCCAAACTTCAAACGACCATAAATTTATCATACAAATTCTATTTGAGGTAATTTTTGAATCATTGTAAAGATATTGTTGAGATCTACACAATGGAGTCATTTTAAAGAGAATTTGAGAAAACATATTTTTTATTATTTTAGATCCTCTTAGATCATTTTTCAGCGTTCAGGATCATCTTGGATCACACCTCCCCACTAAAGAACTTTTGGGCCTACAAAAGTATGGAATATTCAGAAATGAAGTGAGGGCATTGTTGCCTCACTTGTCTAGTATCATCCATCCTTCCTTCTTGGATAACAAGCACCCAACTCACAATAACAATAATGAAGACTGAAACCACATTGTTGACCAACTTAACCATTCCCTTAAATTCACAAACTTCGTCATTCATTGTTGCAGATACTAATCATATTAAACTGACTAGTGACAAACTAAACAAAAAAACTAAATATATAGATGTGAAAGAGAATGAACCATCAACATATTTTCCCTTCTTAACATGAACAATATCAACCAAAGGACCTATTTTACTTTCAACCATAGGCTATAAATATGGATCCTGGATACTAGCATTAACTAGCATTTTCATGTGCCCTATAGTGACAAGTATCAAATTCATCTTCATCTAAGGATATCTCACAATGAACTCATTCCCATCCTTGAAAATATGATACTTGTTTTGTTCCCTGTTGAAAATGGCCTTCCTGTCATACAAGTATGGACTTCCCAAAATCATCCTGCAAATGTCAAGTGGAACAACATCTAACTCTAGCTCATCAATGAAATTGGATGTGAACTCAAATTGTAACTTGCATTTCTTAGTTACCTGTAACTGAGCATTATCACAAATCCAACCCAAAGGATACAATCTCAGATGAGGCCTAGTTTCAAATTCCAAACTATGAACATCTTTCTTTGAAATAATATTTACTTGTGATCCACTATCAACAAGTGTATCGATCTTAGTGTTCTTTGAGATAACTCATAAATGAAATAATTATTTTCTTTGCCTTCCATCAGGTATTACATTAGCCATTGCAGAAGAAGTACGTGAACTTAAAGTTGCAACAATATATTTACATTTTGTGCCCGTAGATGTAACCTTAGTTTCATTCTTGGAATTTGGTCCAAGATCCAACACCATGGTCGTGGTCTTGCTTTTACCCTCTCTAGGTTGAGCCCACTTTGGGTTCCATTCTATATGCAACTTCCAACAATGCTTCTTATCATGTCCTTTCTTCTCATAGTGATAACATGTAGTATTATTCTCCTCATCCTTCTTCACTGTAACTATATTCTTACTCTTCCCTTTTCCCTTCGACTACTCCTCGAATTCATGTGGCTCTTCTGACAGATCCTCATAATATTTTTCTTTGTTGGATTCAAGATGAGTAACTTGTACTGACACTTTGTCAATATTAGTAGGATTAAACATCAATATAGTATGGAAAATATGTGAACACCAATATACTTTAGAAGAGTCTCAGAAGTATTTAATGAAATTCCAAAAGATAATGCCCTCCTCTTAAATTCCTGTGTATAAGCTTGAACATTTTTCCATTTTCCTTGTATTAAATGTTGCCAAGCAATCATTGATTTTTTCATATAACCTAATGGATAAAATTTATTTCTTAATGAAAAAATAATTTAATGTAGGAAGAAATGATTTTACCATGTTGAATAAGATTGACTTGTGTCTGACTCTCCCACCATGTCAAAGTTGTGTCACTCAGGAGAAGAGTAGCCAACTGTATCCTTGAAGTATCCTTTATGATTTTTTGTACCCAACAATATACTTCAATCTGTTTAACCCAATTATCCAACTTATCTACTTTCAAATATCCATCATAAGTAGGAGAATCAAACTTTACATCTATCTTTAATAAAGGCAAATCATGAGAATGAGAAGACTTCTTAAAATGATTTTTCCTCTTATGATCAGAATGTTTACTTCTATCATAAGAAGATGATCATGATCATGAACATGATGATGATGGGGATGAAAAAGTTTTTGTAGGTTCTTCACTTTCTCCTTTTTATTTAACTTCTTCAGTCTTTAGTGATGTACTTTCTCCCTTGGCCTTCTTTCGATCCCCTTACATTTATTCCACCACGACCTTCATCAAATTAAATACCTCAAAGAAATCATCTTTAGATTCATAAAGACCTAAAATTCTTGGTGAAGTCATCTCTCCTCTTCGAGTGAAGCTCCTTGAAACAATTTTAGGATTATAACTTTCAAGCTTGCCTACACCTTTCTTTGATTTGGACCTCGTAAGAATTCACTAGAAAATACATGTCAAAACCAACTCTCATACCACATGATTTGAAAATGACAAACGATTTCTAATACCAACTTGATCTGAAATATCAACAAAACTATGATACCAATTCATCCCGAAAAACCTTAGATGTCAATTAGTTCATAAGAAGACACTAAACATTCGACCAAATTCAGAAAATAACGATCGACTTGACTATTTGCAAATAATATGTGGATGCCTTACTTATCCATAAACTTCCATAACACTAATGAATAACTTGCGGGAATAAAATGTTGAAATGAAGGAAAGTAAGGCCAACAACAATTCAAATGGCACATAAACAATTTGTCAATGAAGTTCACCCATCTTGGGCTACGTCTCTGGGTCTCTTTACAATCAATGAGACCACTCTTTAATGCTCAAATGTCAAAATTACAATGAATGGACTTACAATTACTAATTTTTTGAAGACACCCGTCAATTCTACTACTCAATCCTAGAAACAAGGGTCACCACTTAATTCCTCTCAAAATTCTAAGAAAAATGAGTATAAACTTGACTATGTTATGAAAATGTGCTCAAAAAAACCCTTTGGCATGCATAACAAGACTATGGGTCTCATACACATGAAAAATTGAGATAAGACTTTCGTACAATTCAATTTTGCACAAAAATGATATCACCATCATATTCCTCTCGAAATTATGAGAAAAATGAGTATAAGCACTATATACTTCCCTCAGAGAACTCAATACCACACAAAACGAGGCAAGCCCGAACTATGAACACCTCTTGCATGCAAATTGAGGAAATCTACACTTGCACGAATTTCCACACAATAACTTGGCACACACTACGATATCTTGGGCATTGGTTTTCTTGCAAGTTAATTAGGGCTAGGTTGGGGGGTCAAACCCCACCCAATTCCATATATTCTTGTGTTGATTTAATTACAATTAAATAAATATTTATTTGTTTGTTACAGCAAACCAAAACATGGCATATTGGTAGGCGAATATAGTTAAGACTTTAGAATATTCCCCATAATATTCTATTGGAGGTCATGGGTTCGATTCCCATTCAAGCCAACCATTTTGACTCTCATTTAGACATTGTTTTCCAATCGGAGAGTGCCATGTGGCATTATTTGGTTGGTACACCTACCTACATAGTCAGCATCCTTCCACATCATTTTCCACCTGTACATGTATGGATTTACAACACGGCTGCCAATTGTACCTATACATATATTCCATGTGTCGCTTGCCCATTGGTCTAAAATATTGTACAAATCCACGTCACCTTGCTAACTCATCTCCAATTTCATTGTATGACCTTCAACGTGGCACCCATTTAGTGGTGCCACATGGACCATATAGATTACATGTGGCACATTTTAACTAGTCCACATGGGTGCCTAAAAATGCCAAAAATGAGTGACACATGGCATCATCTCGTGGGCCTACCATGAGATGATGCCATGTGTCACTTGTGGGCCTACCACGTGGCACCCCCATTTTCCCTATTTTTTCCAAACTTCAAATGACCATAAATTTCTCATACAAAATGGATTTGAGACATTTTTTGCACTATTGGAAAGATATGGCTAAGCTATACACAATTGATTCATTTTCAAGATAATTTGAAAAAATTAACTTTTGAGCATTTTAGATCCTCCTAGAACATTTTTGAGCATTTTGGATCATCTAGGAAGACATGGATACATTTTCTAAAAAAGAAATCAGAGGTTTTTTAGAAATGAAAAGATTTTAAATATCTTATGGAAAACTAGACAAATAAGAATATCAAGGTGTTGAGAACTAACAATGGAGGAGAAATATGTGGAAAGGATTTTGAAAATTTTTGCAAGAAGTGTGGGATATCACGCCAAAATACCACACCATATTCCTCACAAAAAAATGGAGTTGATGAAAGGATGAACATGAATTTTATGGAAAAGGAAAGGATCATGATCAGTGGTGTTGGGCTCACATAAGAATTATGGGCAAAGGTAATGGATACTGCAAGGTATTTGGTAAATAGGTCTCTTTCATCAAGCCTAGTCAATTTGATTCCACATGAGGTATGGTATAGTAAGAGTCCTTCACTTTCAAATGTTAGAGTCCTTGGTTTTGAGGCATATGTGCATGTTTCAAAGGAGAAGAGGAACAAACTAGACAATGAGGATTTCAAGCGTACTTTCATCAGCTACAAGGATCGAATGAAAGGGTATAAACTATGGGATTCGATGTTGAGGAAAAAATGTATTGTCGAGATGTGATATTTAGGGATATCAGAGAAAATTCCAAGTTTGAACAAGTTCAAATAGAGAAAGAACCAAAGAAGGCTGTGTTTGAACTGAGGAATGATGAACATGATTTAGATGAGTTGATTGAATCAAATGAAGAGGTGGAAAATTTGACTCTAGTCATTGCAAGGAGGTTTGAATGAGTAAGGAAATAAATTGGAAGGCATAGTCCACCTGATTTCCATTTTACATTTTTGTTGTCTTCCACTAACAAGGATCCCAAGTTGGTAAGGGAGGCAGTCAACTTGACAGAGGGTAAACTATGGAAGGAATCCATGGTCAAAGAAATGGAATCCTTCCATAAGAATGAGATGTGGGATTTGGTCGAGTTATCTAATGGAAGTTAGTTTTCAAGAAAAAGTTGAATGCAACAGGTCAAGTCAAGAAATTGAAAGCTTTACTGGTAGAAAAAGGATGCTCCCAAGTCGAAGGAGTTGACTTTGATGATATTTTCTCTTCTATTGCAAAATTAACTTCCATTAGAGTACTAAAGTCTCTGGTTGATCTAGATTATGTTGAGAATGGAATGAAGGCATAAATATAACCAAGATATAACAATGAAATACACAAAAATATAGAAGAGAACACATAAATACAGTGAAACCCAACTTCTATTACTGAATAAAATAGAAAAACAATGTAGAACACAAACTGGAAAAATGGGGTAGATTATCTCTAAAAAGAAAGAGATGTTAGTTGCACTTCATTCACAAGAATATTTTCATTTAACTCCATTGCATGCTTAATGGGCCTCCTTTATATCAATTATATATGAGAGAGTGAGAGGAGAACAATTCCCATGATACACGTGGGATAAATTGGACAAAGTTTATAAAATGCCATAGGCATGTAAAACACTAGGACTTCCCCGGTGGTCACCCATCCCAGTACTACTATATCCTGAGTGCACTTAACTACGAATTTCTAATGGGATTCATTGCATTAATGCTATGTTGTAGGCATGTACACAAGACCACTAGGAAATCATTAAATGATGTTTGTAATTAACAAATGAGATGGCATTACATTCCATTCCCCATCAAAAGGGTGAAAATCATGGTTTATCAAAACCACAGGCACAAAATGGTGATTCAGTGGAAGAGGTGGATGGCTACTGAGATCCATTTGGAGCATTCCTCCCTCCTTAGGAAGAAATGGTCCCTATTGTGTCAAGTTACCTTGGGATATAGGGAGACTTCTGCTAAATTTGAAGCTTGGTGCGTTTCTTTCCTTGTGGAAGAAGTTGTCATGCTTAGCTTGTTGAAGGATTTCATGAACCTATTGTTGGAGGGGTTGGATTCGTTCAACCAATATAGCTTCATGATCTACCTAAGTGTGGGAGAACTTTGTCGGTGAAGATGGAACATGAAGAGTATGAAGGGTTTTGTTATAACCTTTCTTGAATAGGAAGTGTGGAGGTGCCCCCATAGGTGAAACACGAACAACTTGGTACTCGTCTACAATATTGTTGATCTACTTCTTCTAGATAGAAATATATTAGGTTGAGGCTGCAGTGGTTGCAATGTCCTTATGTTCACCTTCTGATCGAATTGTGAAGGGGATAAACTTTGCAGTATGAGAGATTACTTTGTGGCATTATTTTGGTGGGACAATAGTCAGAACTACCTATGGTATTTGGTATAGCTGACCCCCTGGAGTAAAAATGACACTACGGGGTCGAGACTCATAAAAAAAACGATGCCTCCACATATATGGATGGCCTAATAAAACATTACAAACTTCTAGTGGGGCAGCATCACACAATACCTCATCCTTGAAGGGATTGATGTTGTAGGATAGGTGACACTGTTTGCTGACAGGAATATCTTAACCCTGGCAAAGCCACCCGATGTTGTATGGATGCAAGTATGATTTTGTTGGAAAATACAACTTCTTGACAACCTCTAATGAGATGATGCTCTTTTGTCTTCCACTATCAACAATAAAATGCAGTGGGATCCCCTTCACCCACATATGTGAATGGAAGAGTCGCTCCCCCTCCTCAAAATCCTCTTCTGGTTAGATTGTTGTAGTTGTGATAGTAGCAGTGGGTTTTGCATCAATGATCTGTCTCCTTTTATTATTTTCTGAATCAGGTTCCAAGTCGGGGTTTGGCTCTTTGTATTTTAGCTTGACCACCTATGACATATATTGGGTGCCATTCATCAGTGTTGTGCCAAGGGTTTTTTTGGAACTCACACCACTTTTCGATGTCTTTCTTAGAATTCTTGTTACTCTTCTTTGACTGCATCTGGGACTGGCTCTCTTGAGGTTTTCCTTCCTTTCTTTGTCTATGATTCTCCCACTTACTCTACTGCTTGAATTTATGCTAAATTTTGACTGCATATCGATAAGCATCTCCCAACGAGGATATGTCCAAGAAATCCATCTTTGTTTGGATGTACCTATGCATACCATTGCGGTACTTAAAAACCAGGTGTCTCTTAGAGTCTTTGATACCCAACTTTGAGTGCAAGTTATGAAAGATGTTGGTGTACTCCACCACCGCTTGGTCTCTTTTCTGACGCAAAGTTGTCCATCTCATGTATTGGTCATCATAGTTTATGATAGGGTAAAAATCCTTCTTTAGGGCATCTACAAAGGCCTCCCAAGTGGGTTCTCTCCCAAATAGTGTATATTCATCTGCGGTGTACCTCTCCCAGTAACCTTCCCACCAAGATCTGACATGGGGAATGGATTTAAGGAGCGCAAAGGTGATCTTTTCAGTGTTGGAAATGTTTTGGGCAGATTAATAACCTTCTAGAAGATTCAACCATTTTTCTAGATTATCTACATCTATCTGGACTTCAAATAAAGGTATATAAAAATTGACTTGTACCTTGAATGGTGTTGCACTTGTGAAATTTTTCCTTGTCGAAGATGCCTCGTCTGCCTCCATTGGTAGTTTTTGAAGGATCTGAGAAAAGTTGTCCATAATCTCCCTCCTTTTTCGCACGAGGGATTCCTTGAGCAACGTCTTGAAAGGATCTCCTACTC
>JASDQU010235420.1:4900-17095 GCA_032191745.1 Picea mariana | reverse complement strand
CGATTTGGGTTTCCACGTAAAACATTGGTGTACTGTGTATGTGTATGATTGTTCATTTGTTCATTGCTTATTTACTCTGCAGTTATTGGATAATAATGCTTCATTGATATAACACTTGGATTATATGGTTAAATTGCTCTATTACTGATTCACCCCCCCTCTCAGTAATCCAACATTATTCTCTACCCTCTCAGGATCTCTGTCACCTGGAGAGGATACTTGGCTCATAGATAGTGGTGCTTCTAAACACATGACAGGTCAGCGAGACATTCTCTCTAGTCTTACAGAAAAGAGCTTTCCCTAGAAAGTTACACTTGGAGATGATTACCGGTACCCTATCAAAGGAGTGGGAGAGTCCACCTATAAACTTGATTCAGGGGCCCTAATGAAGATGAAGGATGTACTATATGTACCAGGATTGACAAAGAACTTACTTTCTATCTCCGCTTTAGATAAGAAAGGTTTTAGGGTTGCATTCATAGATGGTGAAGTCCTTATGTGGACTAAAGGAAAAACCATAGAAGATGCAATTGTTATTGGAATAGAAGAAGGTGGCCTATATAAGTTGAAAGGTCACCTAGATGTAGAATTGACTCATTCCACTGAGAGTCCATGTGAACTTTGGCATAGAAGACTAGCTCACATCAACCACAAAGCATTACCATATGTGAGCAAGGCAGTTACGGGTCTACCAGAATTCAAGGTAGACCATGAAGGTGTGCAAGGGATGTGCACAAGGAAAGAACATAAAGAATCCTTTCTTGAAGAGCGAGAGTAAAGCAGAAGGAATCTTGGAGCTCATCCACTCAGATGTCTGTGGCCCAATGCCATCAACCTCTCTTAGTGGGTATGTATACTATGTATCATTTATTGATGATTATTCTCGCAAGACTTGGGTTTACTTCTTGAAATCAAATGATGAAGTGTTTGGGAAATTCAAGGAATTCAAAGCCTTGATAGAGAATCTTACTGAAAGAAAAATCAAGATGCTCAGGTCAGATAATGGAGGAGAATACACCTCAAAAGAATTTGTAAGCTTTTTGTAGAGATGCCAGGATTAGGAGGGAGCTCACCACTCCCTACGATCCTCAAAAAAATGGTGTAGCAGAAAGAAAGAATAGAACTATAATGGATGCAATGAAGACTATGATCCATGATCAAGATCTTCCAATGCACTTATGGCCGAAGCAGCAAGAACAACAGTGTATGTACAAAACAAATTATCCCATAGTGCACTTGGGTTCAAAACCCCCGAAGAAATGTTCTCCGAAAAGAAGCCAGAAGTAAGCCATCTCAAGATATTTGGTTGTCCGGTGTTTGTACACATTTCGAAAGAAAGAACCAAGCTGGACCCTTCAGGAAAGAAGGGAATATTTGTTGGATACTGTGATGTCTCTAATGTTGATGATTGCAACTTCATGAGACATTCTCTAGATCATTCTCCTCTGGACTGAGTTGAGACATTTGTGAGAAATCCCATGCGATGGGTGTGTCATACTCCTCTGGACTGAGTTGAGATGACGTGTAGTCTCTTGTCGTGTTCCTCTAGACTGAGTTGAGACGACTTGAGATGGTCTCCTGTCAGACTCCTATGGACTTAGTTAAGTCGACTTGAGATGGCTCTCCAGGTGATACTCCTATAGACTTAATTGAGTTGATCTATTAAGAGTGACGTCCCTGTGGCTGAGCACAGGTGGACATGTCCCTAGTGGATGAGCACTAGAGGAGGAGAGAGATCGTTTCTATATTGTCTAAGAGTGAGATTATTGTGTAAACCCTAATTTATGTTATAAAGGGTACAAGTCGTCCCCACCATGAAAAGATAATTAATATTGTGTCAAAGATTAATTATATTTTTGAGTAGTACAAGTCGGCCCTGTTGTGCCAATAGACACACCTATTGTTGTGCTAGGTCTTGTATAAATAAGAGAGTAGATCCCCATTGTGGATCACTCACACATACTTCATTGTAACATTCTCTCAAGCTAAGTGTACGGCTGAAGTGCGCACTTCTCTTAAGCGCAAGTTTCAAGGTCATAGAGCACCCTCTTGTGTGCTCTAGGGTTCATGGTGTGGGGGATCTTCTCTTGACTCTATAGCAAATGATTGCTAGGTTTTTCCCTTGATTGAGAAGGGTTTTCCCAGGATAAAATCTTGTGTTCTTGTGCATGATATTCTTCTTGAGATCTTGGTGTTCATGCTAAATTGAAATAAACTACATGTGCTTGAGCAAACATAAAAAAATTCAACATCTATCAGAATTTACATACCAGGTTACCATCGTATTGAGATCAACAGAGATGTAACCTTTGATGAAAATGCAACACTCAAGAAATCAAGGAGATGCCAACTTGAAGAAGTATATGAAGAAGAACCTGTAGCTCCCAGATTTGTAGAAGTAGTGAGGGAAGTCACAGTTTCCCCTGATGAAGAGATTCCAAAAGATCATGACATGATAGAATCTCAAGAACCCCCCCAAATTGATGGATGGGAAGGTACCGGATGACAACTTCAGGATTGTGGATGATGTCGTATACATTAAGGGCCGAATCTTCCTAGTTCCTGAATTAGTTTTCAAAGGAAAAGTATTACATGCATGTCATGATTCACCATTGGCAGGGCATCAGGGGTTTGCCAAGACATACGGACAGGTAAGAGAAAGATTTGCATGGAAGGGGATGAAGGAAGATGTGATGCGCTATATCAAGGAATGCACCCCCTGTCGGGAGAACAAGGATGAACACACTCATCCAACTGGTTTGCTGATGAATGCACTATCCCATCCTAGAGCAGAAATGGGATAGTATATCCATGGATTTCATCACTGGGTTGCCCAAGGTCCAGGGCAAGGATTGCATTTTTGTGGTTGTGGACAGATTAACCAAATTTGCTCATTTCTTTGCCATTACCACAGATTTCAGTGCTTCACAGGTTGCAGACTTATTCTTCAGAGAGATCTTCAGATTGCACGGTTTACCCAAAACCATTGTGAGTGACAGGGACAACAGGTTCATGAACACCTTTTGGCAGGAGCTATTCAGGTTGGTAGGTAAGACCTTGACCCCCAACACTAGCTATCATCCTCAAACTGGTGGCCAAACAAAGATGGTCAACAAATGAGTTGAAGGCTACCTTCGGAATTATGTTTTAGGACTGTTATCGCACAAATTGTACTTTGATCAAAGGAAAGGTTATTGGAAAGGAAAATTGGCATAACGGAGGTTGTCCTATCACTGTCACCTCAATAGGATGCCTCTTTCTATTTAGGGTTGATGGCCCAGGGGAGACGTCCTCGGTGACCTGGGGGTTTGAGAAGGCAAGGCAAAGATGTCTATGAAAATGTCCCCTCTCACAAGTCACACTGATCAGAATGTCCTGGGGTTTTAACCAAGGAAGTAGTGAAGTATCAAGATGTACCTGCCCAGAACAAAGCAACAAGAAAATATATCTTTCGCAAGTACAACTTGCTGTTAATACTTCATAAAACCATGTACTTTATCAATAAAAGCAATGGCTGATTTATGATGAAGCAAACAAAAATTTATAGCAACAATGTTTATAAGACAATATCTTCACAATAAATGCCTTAAAATGGCTTCAAAATGACCAAGAATGATTCCTCATTAACACCAAAATACTAGCATTTGTCAGAAGCAAGTAAGGCAATGTATTAATCAATTGGCAGAATATTGCTACAACACCACCTATCACATGTCTATTGGTATGTCACCTTTCAGGGCCTTATACAACTATGATCCCCTCACATTTGTGGAGATTGTCTTTGGGGATGGCAGAGCTCCATTGGTACAAGATTGGATTCAGTAGAGCCAGGATATACTCAGAGAGCTTAAAGACCACTTGCAAAGGGCACATAATCAGCAGAAGGTACAAGAAGATAAGCACAGGGTGGAGCGCACATTTGAGGTGGGTGACTTGGTATATTTGAGGCTCCAACCCTATAGGCGGGCCTCTATTAAGAGAAGTGGTGTAGATAAGCTTTAACCTCGCTTCTTTGGACCATACAGGGTAAACATGAAGGTAGGGGCTGTAGCATATGAGCTAGATCTACCCTAGGGCAGCAAAATACACAATGTCTTTCCCGTATCTTGCCTAAAACGATCCATCGAGAAGCACATCACTCCCATAGAAGTACTACCCCCTTTGACGAGGAAGGGCAATTGATATTGATTCCAGAAGAAGTATTAGAAGTAAGGGAGAAAAGGCTAAGGAAGAGGAGCATCAGGGAATACTTGATCAGGTGGAAGAACTTACCCATTGAGGATGCTACTTGGGAAATTGAACAGGTTCTTCAGGAGATAGGATCAGAATTGCTTGTGGGCAAGCAATTTCTAGTATGGGAGACTGTAATGTCCCCCACCTCTTGATGAAGAGATCGTGAGAGACTTAATAGTCTAGTTGTCCCCACTAAACTATAGTCTTATGCATTTTGGGGACCAAGACACCCCAAAGAACTTACCTAAGCACAATGTTATAATTTTAAGTTGACTTTGGGAGAAAAGGTAAATTGAAGAAAAGAAAAGAACATGTGTGGAAAAGCTAGGAGTTAACCTTAGGGGTTAACTAACTCAACAGAGAATTAGATCAGGGGTATAAAAGAAAGGAAGGGTGCATCTCTCACTCATTCTGGATTATTCTTACTTTTGCATTTGGGTTCTTGAGCACAAAGACATTTGAGGGTTTTGGGATTAGAAACCCTAGAGATCAACTCGGTGGTGAAAGATTCCACCTATCTTGATCTAAGCTTGGTCTCGAGGGTGCAACATTCCTCCCACACCATTGTACAACAGGTACAGATCATATCCATTAGCAAAGGAGTAGCAGTGCACAACATAAGGGGGTTTCCAGCAGGAGGGCGCACCATCTTGAGAAGATTAGCTCGATCTGGGAAGAGGAGAAGGATTTTGGGAAAAGGGACTTCCGGGTATTCTTTGTATGGCCTAGGGCTCATTCTCTAGCCTATTCAGGAGGGGATTTCTCTGTCATATCATTTATTAGAGCTTGGCATGAGTTGGAGTGAAGGAGGGCGCATTGCAGAAAGGGGTTTCAGTCATTTGGTAGCTCAGATCTTCATCATTCAGCTTGAGACTTCACCGGGGGTTTTGTCTTGCCCCGATCTATCATTCCAGCCATTTTGGTAGCAGTTGGAGGTCTCTAGGAGGGAGGCCAAAATATTGAGTTTACAGCCATCCAGGAGGGCGCAACCTAGCTAGGGGTTTTATGCATTTGGAGGATCAGATCTTCATCATTCAGCCTGAGACTTCACCAGGGGGTTTGTCTTGCCCCGATCTACTATCTCAACTGTTTTGGTAGCATTTGGGGGTCTCTAGGAGGGAGGCCGAAATATTGGGCATCTACAACTATCCAGGAGGGCGCAACTCAGCTTGGAGGATTGGATCCAACATCTTGGAGGCAAATAAATCAATCTTGTACTTCCCTCAGTTCATGGGAGGCCTTTGAAGGCTATTATCTTCTTGGATCTTATTGTAGCAGTTATTATTCCATCTTGGATATTCTCATGGTATTCTACAGATTTGCAGCTCTATTGTAGCAGGATCTTTATATTATCTAAATAAAGGTCAGATATGACATTATTGGTTCTATATTGGAGTTTCTTGTTGTATCTTGTCATTTCCTAATTGCTCTATGTTCAGATCTATATATTCATGCAATATAATCTTCACGCCACAAACTTAATGCACAACTTGACTAAGTAAACCTGCAAACACACAAGACAACCAATAACAGTTAAACAATCGGTGTTTCCGAGCAAAAAATTGGTTGGGGAACTTTACAGTTTCTAGCTCATAGGAATTTTATGTTTAACCTAACTTTTGCTAGATGCCTTGACTTTTCTCATGGCTCACAAGGCTTGACTAGGCTCACAGAGGTTGTATGTTCCCCCTGACTTTTGCACTAGTTTGTCTATGCTCACAGGGGTTGTACGTTCCCCCTGACTTTTGCGCTAGACTGTCTATGCTCACAGAGGTTGTACGTTCCTCCTGACTTTTGCATTAGACTTACATCTTGACTTTTGTCTTAGACTTACAAAGCTTCTGCCTTTGCCTTGGCTAGACTCACAAGATCATAAAGCATCTCGTTCGTCTTGAATTTTGGTTTGACTCATAGAGGTTGTACGTTCCCCTGGCTTTTGTCAATACCTCACAAGACTGGTTGATTCTCCAAATCTCCTTGGCTAGCCTCAGGGTGGCCCATATGGCCTCTCAATGGAGAATGACTGCCGATGCTGCCAAATTTAACAGTACATGGGTTAGAAAGCCGATGTCATCCACAAAAAGAGCTCCTTAGTATTCAAAACAAATCCGGAATCAACACATCTCTCCATAATAGAAGAAAAAATCATTCAACATTGCTTTGAGGACAAAGCATTCTCTAAAGGGGACGACAATGTTATATACATAAGGCTAAGTATAAATAAAATAATAAAAGAACTAATAAATAATAATAGAATAAGAATAAAATAAAAATGATAAATAAATAAGATTTCTAAAACAATAATGAAAGGTCGGGTTATGAAAAGACATGATTCTTTTGAAAAGGCACCACCCAGATTATTTATACAGGCCCATCAATGTAATATTCATCATCTTATCAATCATCATTCATTTATATATATCAAATATTCTATTTTATCTCAGATATTGAGTAAATTACTGAGCGTTTCCACTATAGTTTGACTTTGTTCAAGCTGAGAAAAAGTGAATTGGTTGAGTCAACATGTGATTCGGTCGAGGCAACAGTTGACTTAGATGAGCCATTGTCTAACATGACTGAGTCAGAGATTCACTTCTTATTACAGTTGAGCTCGCAACTTCAAAATTATCTATCTATCTATATATATATACACTTCATCTATGAGGTAAGTTTGACCTTTTATGACCTATATATATATATATATATATATATATAGGTCATAAAAGGTCAAACTTACCTCATTTTTACACTCGTAGCTTGCATTTGGAGAGTTTGGATGGAGGTTAACAACAACACAAGCTAATCTAGGGACATTTTTGAGGAATTAGCCATTTCTCAAAGTCTTATCTTGATAAAGAGCGTGGCAAGGTCCATTACCAAATATTTGGCCCATTCCATGCCTTTCCACACAATTTTAATATTATTAAGAGTGAAAGACCCTTTTATAAACTTAGTCTACTTAGTGTTAATCTCTAAACCCAACACCCGACAGTTAATTCCAACAAAACCGTTCTTGTTAATTAACTCATTAAGCAAATTATTGAATAAAAGCACGACTGAGTTTTAACAAAACATTATAGCAGAAGCATAAATAATGAAACCATACACATTGCACATGACATTTCTGGGTAAATTACCCCTGGAAAAACCCTGAAGGGAAAACCAATACCTTGTTAATTTTATTGATAAAATCTGGGCTCCTGTCCTTGGATAATGGCCCACTTGAAGAAAATACAATGCAGCAAAATAGTCTTTTGCTGCCCTGTCCTTGGATAATGGCTCCTGTCTTGTCCTTTGCTGCCCCTTTGCTCCTTTCCTTAACCTCTGCCCCTGCACAGTTGGGTGAAATGTCCTTCTCACCCAATCAATGAGATATCAGTCACTCAGTCTATGTGTCTACTCCTCTCACTTAGGCTGCCTTTTATAACTTTGTGATTACCCTAAATCCAAAACCCTAGATCTCCAAAGTGATCAAGTGCTGGGATTAAATCTCATCTTCACTTTAGATCTAATGGTTAGGGTTTAATTACCTCACTTAAGTTACTAATGCCAAAAACTTAGGCATTTAACTTAATTAAACTCCATTAATCATAAAAGGGCTTTCACTTTAATAATCACTTTATTAATGTGAAACTCCTAAGTCCTAAGAGGTATTAGTGACGACTTCCACATGCTAGACACCAGGTCAATGTGGAAGTACCTGTCTGATGCTACATACATCAACACTTAGGTCGAATGATCTTGGGAAAAATAGCTTTGACCCTGAACATCAAAGCCTTAGCCAATATCTTACAAGAGATGGTGAGAAGTTTGATGGGTTGCTAGCTTGTAATCAAGATAGGGTTAGTGGCTTTTGGAAAAAACTTAATGATTGCTTTGTGATGTAATGTCCCCACTAGGTTGCTGATTTGTTTTTAGTGTTTTCTTGGTTAAAGATTTCCGTCAAACACTTTGTTAACCATCCTGTAATGGCTCCCTATTGATTGCTGATAAGTTTATCTCGTTGCTGGTATGTTTTATGCACTTGTCTGATAACTTTCGTCAAACAGTTCAAGATCATGCCCAAGTACCTCTGCATAAACCCCTCTTGTGGCTGCTGTAGTTTCTTAAGAATATTTCTGGTTCAGTGTTTTTGTCAAACACTTTGGCATCACACCCTGGTACCACTGTAAATACTCTCTAGTTATTGCTGTTATGGTTTTACTGCTGCTGTTTATTGTTTACTGTAACTGCTGGCTTGGTTTTAATGTTGTGGTTTACCAATGATAAACATAGTTGGTGCCAATAACAATTTATTCAATATATATAAAGCAACACAATTCATAGGAAATATGCAACACAATGTATGGCAGCAAAAGCAAGCAAAACTGCTGTTTTTATTATTATCCACCCTTACTACAATGACTACAGAGCTATAAACTCACAGATCTGGCCAGAATCGTTGCTATCCTGTTTTTACAAATGCACACACCTCCAGCATTAATAAAACTCGGCTCTATCATCCATGCACTCGGCCTCTTAACAATGAAATCGACCCAGCGTCACAGAAGCTCAACCCAACAATGAGAATCGGACCCCCAACAATCAAGAACTCGGTTCAACAAGAAGAAATCAGTCCAGAACTAAGGTAACTCAGCTCTGCTAGGAAATATGGCTCTTTATGGCTCTTCCTGCCAAGAATACGACCTCTTCCCAACTGGATACGCCCTGCTGCTGAAGGATATCGCCCCACACACACAACTCGACCTGTAAATGAAGATCTCGGCCTCCAAAGAAAACATGGCCTAGCAACAAAAATCACAGCCCCAGCAAGAGAAAACGGCCCACACATCAATAAACTAGACCAGCAAAGGAGAACTCGGCCCCCAAGAAGCCAACTCGTCTTGGTAACTAAAGACCTCCGCCCAACTAGTATGGAAATCGGCCCAACAAGCTAGCTTGACCCCGACAACCAGAAACTCGGTCCCTGCAAACAAGAACTCAGCCCCTTACTAACTAAACTCGATCTACTCACTCAAATCGACCTTTGGAAGTATGGTTCGACCTCTTCTTGGAAAGATATGGCTTTCACAAGGCAATGCACCCTCCTCAGACATCCGATCTATTGTAATGGATAAACCAATCTCCTGAACAATGAACACAAATGGAAAACCTTAGTGGTCTTCCCAACTAGATGGCTAGAGTGGATCTCTCACCACCGAAACCTGACTAGCTAGGGTGGAATCTTTCATCACCGAAACCAATCCAAACCAGGGTTTACTCCAAATCCCCAAAGGCTCCAAGAGCTCTCCAATTCAAATCAAAATAATCATCAACATAATGAGAGAATGACATCTCATCTTTCTATTATCGCTCTCACCTTTTTAACGACTCTTTTACCCTTTTGGTTGACCCTTTTACTTTTTTTTACTTTATTAAAGTGACTTTATAAGGTTTGCTTAAGTATTAATCTCAAAGTCACTTTATAACCTTTTTAACTTAATTATTTGATGTCACTTTAGAAATATAACCTTTTTCTCCCCAAATGACATTAAATAATCGAAGTAATCCCCTTTCTTCATTGACTATAGCCTACGGGAATCAAATAGGCTACTAAGTCATCCATCTAGAGGGGTCACGTGGAAAGGGACATTACATGTGAAGATTGTTGCCCATTGATTGCTTCTGGATGACTTCTTTGTAAACCTGCAGCAGGTCGTGTTCAACAAAGTACCAAGTGGCCTTGTAGAAACCACATGGAAAGTTGTCAAGTCTAATTATGTTATCTTCCACCATTTTCTAGAGAGCTACAGACAACTCAATCACTTTCAATGGATGATAATAGATCCTTATTTGCATGCCAGACAACTTGCAAGAAACCACACCCACTGAGGTTTACATGGACACCCAATGATCCTCACTTAATTTCTACAATTGGAATGCCATCTTGTAGTGTACCACAGATTCTCTCTAGATTGGCCTATTGGGTTATGCTTCACTTCAGATTTTTGAGCACAAAGATTTTCTTTATGGCCAATTTAGAGGCTAAGGCCTTGAAGAAATCATTTGTAGGTCCATCTCCAGTTTTGAGCGAGTAAAGCTTGGTTCTAAGCTGGGCTCCCTTGGCACTTCTGATATCAACAACCTTCGAATGTTTTGTGAGCTTTGTTGCATGTGCCTGCAAGACATCATCTAATGAGTTGAACTAAAGTTGCTGACTCACTGGTTCCAACTTGTTCTTAACAACGTTATCAGATTGATGCAATGTGACACCTGAATGTTGAAACCCTTGAGAAAGGAAGTGGTCTTGGCAATTGCTTCCTCCCATCAGACAATACATCCATCATCCCAGCGTCAGAAAGGAGCACTATTCTGCTTCTTTGTAATATCATTCTATAACCCAGAGACTTTTGGGGGATGTCCACTCAACATCCTTGAGATGGTGGGATGCACCCTTTTCTCCTATGGACATCTCCAAGAAGACGATGGCATTTACCGCCATTCCCCAGTCTCTCGCGGTCAAGTTATCATGCAAATCTGCACCGGCAGACCTGCCTAATAATTATAGGCTACCTAGCCCTGTCACCACCAGATGCCTCTCCATTTGGCCTGGTGATTTTCTAGTCTCAGGGGTGTGCCTGAAGGGGTTGTATACTATTATCAAACTAAGAAATTCTGCGTAAAACTCTAATTGATCAGTACACATAAAACTCATGAGTTGCCAATAAGCAGTCAAAAGCAAGGATAAACTTTAAATAAAATTAAGGATAGTTGAGATCAGATCATTAAGACAGTTATAACAATGAATTAACGAAGATGGATGAAATGAATGTGCAGCTTAGGTGAAGATAAGTCAAAATATATGCACTCTAACTAGCCACAACACTGCAATACAATTTAACCAACAAGCAACCATTAGATTCAAGGAGCTAAGACAAAGAATAATTAGACCAAATAGCATGTTAGCCAAGAGATTGATTACATCATAGTGAGTGGCAAATGACAGGCTTCCATAAGTCTCTTTGCACACTGTGATGGTAGTGGTGTGAAGGTCTGGAATGTGGAAGAAAGACAAGTCTTCCGCTTCTACAGTATGCTCTGAAGAGAATACTCTCTAACCTCATCAACTCCTCTCAAACCTGTATATGTAGAGTTCAAATCCTCCAAACTAATTCGCCCTAACTGCTGGAGAAGGAGGAAAGAAAAAGCTGCCCACTTTGAGAAAATCTGCATATATGCCAATTATGTCTGGTTTTCTGTCTTGGAAGGAAATTTCCTTCGAAAAGAAAGCTTCCTTTTCCACTTTTTCTGTTGTTTTATCCTGCTGTCTTTCCTCTAATTAGCTGAATGTCTTTTGAAGTGGCTTTCCTTGTTCAACACACATAATAAAGGCAATAACCACCCATCAGATGAGGTCAAAATAGGCTGTTTTTTATGTGAACAGAATTAGCAGAAACAGTCTGCTTTTCAATGTCGACAGATATAGTACAAGCGATCTTACTTTTCAATGTGGGCAGAATTTAGCAAAATAAATTTTGCTTTAAGGCTTCTCCAACATGCAAAAGATATGATAAGGGAATTGCTTAGGCTTTAAATCTTGATAGCTTTTAGTAACACTGCCAACTATAACCATCATAATTTTGACCGTGATGACAACGTTAGGTTCTTGGAAGATCAAGGTAACTAGCATAGTAAGTGAACTAGATAAGGTGAGTTAGGGTTGTTGAATTACTGAGAGGGGGGTGAATTAGTAATAGCGTAATTATAATCCTTTTTCTTCAAATGTTATATCAATGTAGAATTATTATCCAATAATGAGTAGTAAGAAATAAACAATCATACACATACACAGTAGACCAGTGTTTTACGTGGAAACCCAAATCGGGAGAAAACCATGGAATGTTTTTTTTTATGTCTTGAAGAATTACATTCATTGGAAGCACCAACTTCCTTTGTTTTCTAGCTACAACTGGAAGGAGGCTC
>JASDQU010235417.1:0-17086 GCA_032191745.1 Picea mariana | reverse complement strand
TCTTTGATGTAATTGTTTATTTGACATATCGATTTTATTGACCAAATCATGGATAGGCAATTGTCTATTTGACATATTGATCGAATTTTTGGGTATGCATATATTGGTTTAAAACTGTTATGAGTTTTATTACACCAAGGTGTCTTTCCAAGTATAGCCTGATATGATGTTAGTGCATGGCCTCGATCTACACCACTATCCTCACATGCATAACATTAACGCTCCGCCCTTACTGCCTTTGCATTGTGTTGGGGAAGCTCAGGGCAAATGGCTCTGTTTCTTTTCTGTCAAACCCTATCGCCGAATACCCTGTTGATTTCTTCCTGTTATCCATGGATCCTGTAGTGAGAATTGAACCCAACGATGTATAGACTTTGTTATTGTTTGATAATGCCAGAGAAGACTTCTTAGGCTAACCTCGTAATTGCCTCACAGAGACACGTTTTTGCGTGAGCGATTCTGAGCAAACGGTTTTGAATTAGATCAAACCCTCGAAAAACAAGAACCGAAATGAGCCCTTTTACCTTCATTGTGGGTGGTTTCCTCATAAATTGGTCCATTACATAGATATAGCTAGTCTTTTAGAGGTCAAATATCAGATTTTCTTTGTGGCTGAAAGGTGTGTTTTGATCTGGTTGCAAGTGTTGAAACATTTGTGACTTCTCCAGGCTTGTGCCTCAGAACCCCTCTCACCCGTCCAGCCTTTTGCCTCAGCCTTATGTGAACCCTTGATCAATCCAAAGATTTTCAAGAAGTCTGTCAACAAGTTATACATCCACAAGCTCTATTGTCTTTAAAAACATGGAGGCAGCCACTGCCATTATCAATTCGAAAATAGCTTGATTAAAATGAATCCCTGAATCCGAGGTGGTATTTTAAAAGTAATTTTAAGATGATTTTGTTTTGTTTTGAATTAGAATACAAGATTTGTTTGCTCAAATTGCATCTATTTCTGTTTGGATTGATTTGATAAAACATGATTCTGGTTATAATTATAACTAGCTAATAGAATCGTGAGATTCTGTAGCTAGTTACTAAAATTTGAATTTGTTGATTTTACAACTAAAATGCAATTTGAAATCATGTATTCTTGTGCATTGTTAGGTACATACGAATTCTAAAGGAGATTGGATCACTAGTGGCATCTCTGAACATGCTATTTCTTTACATGGTTTTAGATTAGGCTGTTGGTTTTGCATAGAAATGGGAATTTGGGAGATTGTATTCCCCATGATTTTTGGAACAAATTTGATAATTTCTACAGGGAATGTTTTGATCCTGTGGCCTTTATAAATGTATTATTTTGTAAACAAAGACCATCGCTGCCTGGGGAAAAAACGATGGATTTATGATTTTCAGACTTGAATGAAATATGATACTGGGTGCAGCTTTAGCTTTTCCATATTGTGGTTTTATTCAAGTTAAGATTGTTTCAATTTGCAGTTAAGACTATTATTGCTTTCACTGTTGTGGTTTACTACAAATTGGGATTCATATAAATTTATATGTATGATCCATGTTCATGTTCCAGATTTATGACACAGTAATCATTTTGTTTAAACCTAGGATTAAGAGATTTATCTTTATCATTTGTTTAACATTCATGCACGAGTTTTCACAACAAGGTTTATCTTAATGTGGCCACTTGTGAAATTGTAAGATTGTTGTCACTATATCTCTCATTTGTTCTGTCGTTAGCATTCAAAAGCGTTACTGCTTCACGTTTACGAGAAGCATTGGTAAAATCTGATGCGGGTTGGCCTCATCAAACAACAAACGTAGATGCTACGCACATGACACATATGGATATGCGATTACAGGTCAGTTTGCTAGAAGCATTCTATTAGTTTAATTAATATAAGAATTTTTTGTAGTTTAGATACACAGTACAAATTGTTATTTTTATTTCTTAGCTAGATAGCTACCATTTCATTTCCTGTTTATAAAAGTTATAAAAAATTAAAAAACACCAGCTTCGCTGTCATAGGTCAATTCATATATGATTTTGCAGATTTCGATCAAAATTTGCATTTTGTGAATACTATATATATAATAGAGATTTAATTATATCGATACACTGTATATTTAAAAAGCAGGATTACTATTTTTTAAATATTAGTTAGCAAACTGTGAATATATATTAGATTTGTATATAGTTTGCAGCAACTGTTTTTCACTTAGTTAGTTTCTTTAGTTTTGTTTTTTCACTTTCCTAGGACTTAGATTGGCTAACGGAGCTGCTAAACCCATTGGAGTGGATTAATCCAAACAGCTTGGGTTATTTAGACAACCCCAGACCGGATTCACTCCTCCAATTGGCGAGCAGTCAATTTCGCCCGTCAACACAACCCAGGTCAGCCCATACATCCAAAAAATGGTTTTGTTTCCATATGGAACTCAAAAGAACATCTTGGAAGGGATTCATTGAGGATGGTGAAGAGAGTGAAATCGTAGAAAGGTATGGTCATGCCATGGAATATTACAAAGAAGAATATTGAAATATGGTTGGAGACAAAACAACTCGAGTTTGTGCAAAAATATAACAAAAGTTCTAGGTACACATTGCGCTAGTATTTACAAAGGTATGTGTTTACTGATTTGCATGAGGCATTTTTCTATTATTTCCCATAGTTTTTACAAGAGAGGATATTGAGGTTGAAGGATATGCATCCCACTAATCATATTAGATCAGTAGAGTGGACTTCTAAGAACATTTCCCGATTGGAAAGAGTTAATAATAAATTCACCCTCGTAGTAGATTTTTGGCTAGACATGATTATTGTAGGATTTATAACTGAGCTTGCAGTCGATAAAGAGAAGTCATATACTACTGTAGAGAAGGATTTCTTGAAGGGACCAAGAGGAATTTACATCAGGTACCTTTACACATCGATCAATATCTTATTACATGATAAAGGCGTGATGACCATGGTATCAGATAGCTAGATCACTCTACGCACATGGGGAGACTGGGGGAAGCACTAAGGAATATCTGAGAAATGGATAAGGCTCTGGAGAGAGGCCAGAAGAAGGAAGCAATGGACCCCATTATGATGTATGAGGAATAGACCAGGGAGATATTGAGCAAAGCCACAGTGATGCGCAGTGGACGACCCTACCAGTATAAGATCAATAGTAAGAGGAGGGTAGTAGCTGAGTGGGAGGGATTGGACATTGATGTGGAAGAGGTAGAGGATCTTCGTGCGATGGGGTATATTAAGGAAATCCTACACACCACATATGAGAGGAAAAATAAAGGTCAAGGGTTAGGTGATGACGAAGGCTCTTCATTCCAGATCATAATTAGTGTGAAACCCACAACCCCATGTGTGACTAAGACCTATGAAGACAAAGAACTGGTTAACCAACAAGTAATTAATGGTAGAAAGATTTTATGATGAGGATCCAGTTTAAGTGGAAGTATTTCAGCTAGTAGCAATCAAGTATCTAAACTACGCAGAGGTGGTAGTACAACACGATTCATAATGGCAGTACAAGGTCCAACTATTAGGTTACTTGAGTTTCATGGAGAAGGGTTGGAGGACCCAGAGAAGCATTTGTTTATCTATGAGAATATTTGGGTAGTCAAGCAGATTAAAAATGAAGATACAAAGGTTGCATAGTTTGAAATCACATTCATAGATCACACACTAGATTGGTATATGGGTGTCGTAGTAAATAATACAATGGGAGAACCTACAACTGTCGATGATGTGAAAAGTAAATTAATGGATGAATTTCACCGACCAAGCTCATAGGATCAATTCAATAACTAGATGATACAAATCAAGAAGAAACCAGGTAGGTCAGTGTGGGAGATTGATCATAAGTTCAAAATGATAAAAGGTAAGTTTAAGTACCCTATTACAGATATGCAACATAGACATTTATTTGTTAACTCTTTATTTCCACATTTGAAGTGTCCCTTGAGGAAGAAAAAATTCTAGAGTCAGGCTGAGGCTCTGCAGGAAACATTACAGTTGGAGGAAAATCAATATAAGCATACAGATCTAGTTGTGGAAGAGTTGAGATTATATATGAAGAATATAACATTTCAGTTAAAAAAAAATAAAGGAAAGGAGAAGAGGGAAGGAGTTTGGAGTACATTATGTGGGACAGAAAGACACGATAAGAATGAATTCCCAACCTATGCACAGTACTTGGGAGCATGTAGGTTGAATCCTTTAGTACCGCAAGGGCCATGGTGTGAGATATGTAGAACACATGGACATGATACCTATCATTTTCCTATGATTAAGAAGTATTAGACAATACCGAAGACTACATTTTGTAATTTTTTCAAGTGAGTTGGACATGAAGACAAGGACTACAGAAATTTAGAGATAATGAAGGAGAGGACCTCAGATGCATATAGGGTGCAGGATGAGCCAATGAAAACACAACCTGCACGGTAGTTTACAACACCACCACAATACAATAACATGTATTATTTTGGACCACCACCGTAATACAATAATGCACAACTGTAGTATTATCAGGCACTTCAGTATAGTACACTACACGGAGATAATCGGGGTAACAAAGAAGGATACATAGGAGGAGGTTGCAAAGGAAGAGGATTTGGAGGAGGAAGAGGACTAGTAGTTTGTCATAACTGTCAGAAACTTGGACACTATGCAAGATATTTTCCATTTCCACCTGCAACATGTATGTATTTTCATGTAGTAGACCATGATACAGAAGATTGTACGACACTTTTGGTAAAGATACAGGAAAAGAGGAACTAGAATAATCAGAATGTGCAATGGATTGTTGTGGAAACCAAGGAAGATGATGGGAAGAAGATAAATATATTTATTAGAGGTGGAGATAAGACAGGAGATGATGCAACAAAGCAGAACCAAGATATACACCAGTGGGTAACAAACAATACAAAATCTAAACAAAAGTTTGATGCACACAAAGAAAAGGAGACCTTCAAATAGGCTAGACAAGATATTTTGAAGGAAAATATTGTGTCTACCTCAAGAACAAAGACATTAAATGATATACCAATGTATGACATGCCTCCCTTATTTGATCATACCAGCAGAGGGAAACCTTCAAATAAAGTAATAAACTTAATAAGCTTTTTAGGGTCTTGTGTGAAGTTGTTGAATGATAAAAATTATTTACAAGTATTGCAAAGTTTATTATAAAAGTGCAATTATGGAGGATGGATGAAATTAGAAAATAATATGGTTAATCAAGTCTATAAAAAAATAAGAACAAGTATGAAATTCAGGTAGAATGAAAGCATTGGAAATTTCAATATGGGAGATATCATACTAGATTTGGGGTCTGAAGTTAATGTTTTTCCTAAGAAGACATGGAAAGCCATGGGAGAACCTACATTGGGGTATTCACCTATTCAGTTGAAGATAGCAAATCAACGTAGAGTAGTGCCAATTGGTAGATTCAAGGGAATACCAGTAGATATAGATGGTGTTCACACCATGGAAGAATTTGAAGTCATTGACATAGTATATAACACTCAACCTTATCCATCACTTTTGGGACTGTATTGGGCCTTTGATAATTAGGATATTATTAATTTGAACGCAAAAAAGATGATATTTGAATCAGGTGAATACAAATTTATTGCAACATTGGATCCCTCAGAAGGATGAAGGTATGTGGAACCCGAGACATAAATTTTTATTACAGAAGATATAAATCAGTTGTACAAAACTACAGCGTGTGAAGAGCATTACATCAACCGAACTACAAATGGAATGTGGAGTTGGAGGAGTATTAGTTCTTTTGATTCATAATCTGACACAAGACTAGAAAACTAGAAACAATGATTACATGAATTATCTACCAGAAGATGTGTGAGAATGATGCGTGCGTTGAGATGAATTGGATCAGAGGTAAGAGAACCTTCCACTTTTTATAGTCAGAATAATTTATATTTTTTTTTAGCAAAGTTTGAATTAGAAATTTTGGAGAATCAAAGGCTATTAGTTTTAGACATGGAATTAAAAGAAACATCTTCATGTTGGTGGGGTGCACATAAATAGAAGATTAAGAACTGGTATCAATGTAAGAGGTTATTGTGCATTAGATTCGACGTAGAGTAGGGAAATATATATTTGAAGAAGTATGATGGGATTGGAAAACCCAAATAACATATAGACATGTGCATGGTTCAATGGAGATTGGTACCACTAGAATAATGGCCACATCATTTTATTCACACACTAGAAGGCATATCGAGGAATTCGTACACAGAGATGGAACTATGCAGAGGAACTGCTAGTTGGGATGAAATGCAACAAAATTTTGCCATTACATTTTCATTTGAGCATGAGAACCCTATGGTGGATACAACACTGAAAGCGGTAAGAGATAGAATATTTGAAGAACCATAATTTGAGATTGTCACAACATATCAGAATCAGAATAGACAGATTGTCAAACAATTACTACATTGTTATCACGTCGCAGAGGAAGATCCAACAGAAGATAACCCGCGCGATATCATTATCATAGAACTAGAAGGAGAACTATAAGTAGAGGTACCCCATTTAGAGTAAGAATATTATGCTACACCATTGAAGATCAAGAAGGTCAATATTGGAATGGAGGAGAATCCGAAACTTGCAAGCATTGGGGATTATTGGGACAACCAGAAAATAGAAAGCATAATAGAATTATTGTGCAAGTATAGTGACTTATTTCCAGCAACATTTTCATATATGAAAGGATTAGCAGGAGAAATTGGAGATATGAATATTCCTTTGAGACCAGATGCAATACCGATCAAACAAAGACCTTACAGATTGAATCTAGTATACAAGTAGAAAGTGAAGGAAGATATTGACAAGATGTTAGAAGTCGGTGTCATAGAACATGTTGAAGAATCATAATGGATTAGTCCTATGGTAGTGCAGGAGAAGAAGAAAGGGGGAATCAAGATCTGTGTAGACTTGAGGAAGTTAAATGATGCATGTTTGCATGATCATTTTCGTACCCCATTTACAGATGAAGTATTGGAGAATGTAGGAGGTCAAGAAGCGTATTCATTTACTGATGGGTTTTCAGGATATCACCAGATCAAGATTGAACCAGAGGATAGGCATAAGTCTACATTTTCTATAGAATGGGGATCATATCAGTATATAGTAATGCCTTTTGGATTGAAGAATGCACCAACAATTTTTTCAAGAGTAGTAGTAGCAACATTTAAGGATTTTATACATAAGTTTTTGGAAGTTTACTTGGATAATTGGACAGTCTTTATCATATTGAAGGACCATATTGAAGTGTTTAGATTGATGTTAGACAGGTGTAGACAATGTCAGATTTCATTTAACATTAATAAATGTATTTTCAATGCAATTTTTGTTATTTTGTTAGGGAATATGGTGTGTAAACATGGTCTGTTGGTTGATCCTGTGAAGATTGTTGTCATAGTTAATTTACCACCACTGAAGTTATTGCACCAGTTAAAGTCTACACTTGGCCATACAGGATATTACAAGAATTTTATAAGGGGATATGCACAGATTAATGTGCCAATGGATAAATTGTTGAAGAATGATATTAAATTTCAGTGTAATTATGAATGCCAACAGAGTTTGGATATCTTGAAGGGGAAGATGGTGAAAACGTCCATTTTAGTGTTTCCATATTGGTCCAAAGAGTTTCATGTACATGTAGATGATTCTTTAATAACACTTGGATCGGTACTGATATAGCTAGGAGAAGGTGACATAGATCACCCTATAAGATTTGCAAGCAGGAAGCTATCATATTCAAAGCAAAACTACAACACTACAAAAAGAGAAGGGTTAGCTATGATTTATGCATTGCATAAGTTCATACATTATCTATTAGGACAAAATTTTAAGATGTTTACAAATCATTATGCTCTTATATATTTGGTCAATAAGCTAGTTTTGTGGGGAAGAATATGCAGATGGTTTCTATTATTTCAGGAATTTGAATTTGAAGTTGTTGTGAAACCTGGAAGATTAAATGCAGGGAAAGATCATCTGTCAAGGATTACCAATGGAGAGGAACCAAGTAGTTTGGAAGATAACTTTCCCGATGCTCAATTATTTTCAGTCTAGATTGTTGGTGACTATTTTTCTAACATTATTGAGTTTTTGAGTACATCATTTTCCCCAAAGGAATTTAATATTGCGTAGAAGAAGAATTTGGTGGACAAAGCTATAGACTATCAACTGATTGCAGATCACTTGTATAAACTTGATGCAAATAACATTTTGAGGAGATGTGTAATGTAGCATGAATGAATTATCATTTTGGTAGAAGAACATGAAGGAATAGTTGGAGGACATTATGCAAGGAAGGCTATTTCATATAAGATATTGCATGCATGATTATGGTGGCCAATAGTTCATAAATATGCAAAGGATTAGGGTCAAAACTGTGATGTTTGTCATAGGGTTGTAAAACCATCTAGGAGGGATGAGATGCCATTGAGACCTTGGGTAACTTTGAAAGTGTTTGACAAGTGGGAAGTAGACATTGTAGGTCCCATTAATCCACCAACACAAAGATCAAGATCTAGGCATATTATTACAGTGGCAAAATATTTAACCAACTGGGTTGAAGTAGTAGAAATGAAAGATTCAAGTGTGGAAACTACAACACACTTCCTGTTTGAACATGTAGTGAAAATATTTGGATGCCCTAGAATTTTGATGAGTGATCAGGGGAATCATTTTATTAATAGTACAATATAGGAAATTCTTCAATAATTTGAGATACATCATCATAAGAGAACTCCTTACCACCCTTAGGATAATGGAACAATGGAAGCATTTAACAAGATATTGGAGAGTGCCTTAACCAATAATTGTAATGTGAAGAGAGATGATTGGGACTTGAAGATACCACCATTGTTATGGGCTTATAGAACTACATGCAAGAATATTATAGGGCAGCTACCTTTCAAGTTAGTGTATGGACAAGAAGTAGTAGTTCTCTTGGAGTATTTGATACCTAGTCTATGCATTGCATCTATTACAGACATGACAGAAAGAGGCACAACGTAGAAAATATTGGCTCAACTTATGGAACTGGAAGAAGATAGGATTATAGTTAGGTTTCATCAATAAGTATATAAAGAAAAGGACAAATCTTGGCATGAAAGACATATAAAAAAGAAGAACTTTAAGGAAGGGTATATGGTTCTCCTCTATGACAATAAATATTTTCAACACTAGGGAAGTTCAGGATGCATTGGCTAGGACCTTATGAGATAAAGTCCGTCACAGATGGAGGTGTTGTATAGTTGCAAGATTTAGCAGGAAAGGAGATTCAAGATTTTGTAAATGGTATTCAACTGAAATTGTGTAGGGACATTCGACCTAGCAACCCTCAGTAACTGCAGCGCAGAATTTAGACTTGTACATATTATATATAGTAGGAGTTAAAAGAAGAAAAAGGAAGAAAAAAAGTAGAAAAATGAGAAAAAGCCCAAAATAATTAGGTAGATGGATATGTGGTAGAAAATAGTTGGAAGATATAGTGTGCAACAAAAGATAGAAATAGGTATGAAAAATCTTGAAGACATTGTGCGATAGAAAATATGACTAGACAAAAAAAAAACACAATGGGATAGAGAGAGGTCGGAAAAAAAAAAGACGACGACCGGAAAAGTGTGATAAGACAGAGAATTTATGAAAATAATTATAAAATCATGAAAATTACAAGGTAAGACTCATTATGAATTTGAGCAAACAAATAGAGCAACCAGGTATCCCTGAAATTTTTCAGCAATGATTCAGAGAAGTAGGGTCAATAATTTTCCATATGGAACCTCCAAAGGTTGGATCACCCAGTCAAATGCCAAGGAGAACCCACAAAAACACAAGATCGTCACAATAGAAAGTACCCAAAGTGGAAAACCTTAGTGAACAAGAAAGATTCATAGACGTGGACGTGATTCTATCACCTGAACCAGTGATTCCAACACCCATCGAAGAACAAGAGCCTATCATTGAGCAGATGGATGTGGATCCAAGTACTATAAAGTAGAACCCCACTAAAACACAAAATTATACATAGAAGCTAGGTTTGGGTGCGCCACAATAGACAAACGATGAATATGATGAAAGAACAAAATCATACAAGACTAGAGCAGAGGATGAATCTGTTGCAGAGATAATAAAGAAAATAGAAGCACAAGTGCAAGTAGAATATGTTGTAGGAAAAACATAGTCATATGCAGAGGAAGAGGAAGAAGTTCATGAAGAGGCAGGTCCATCAACTGTGACAGGGAAGAGCAAGGGGAAACATCTTGTGCAGGGGTCATTGTGTGAAAAAATTGAATTCACAATAGCACTACAGTGCATACCAGAAGGAGTGACAATCCTTCCCAACATTATAGAATGCATAGAAACATTAAGGTATGCAGATCATGATGTAGCAGATAGAGACAAATTCCCAAAATTTGAATTACAGGTATACATGGAGATTAAAGGGATAAGTGAGACATGAGTACCAATACTTAAACCCAAACAGTGGATAACAAGTTTATGCAACACAGGGATACAAAACTTACTAGAGATCCCTCACTTTGGATGCATCAAGGATGTGAATAACTGTGTCAAACAGTTATTTATGTTAGTGCATGGGGGTATTTTATGGTTAGACAGGACCATATCGATTGATTTATACCTAATTGTGAAGATCACATGAATTCCAATTGACAGTGAGGATCCTGAGAAATATTTGGATGATACAACTAAGGAGAAGACCCTGGCAGAGGAGATGAAGAAAAAATATGGAACAATGAGAGGGTCCAAGGGAATTGTAATTAATAGGACCAGTGAACCAGTGATAAGACTGGTGCCCAAGACAATGGCATGCAAATTATTAAGGAAGTGTCACAAAGAAGAGGCACTAACAGGGGTGATATCAACAGTCTCATAGTGCGTGAAGGGGAATTTACTGAGCTAGAGTCCATACTTATTGAAATTGTTTATGGATGATTGCAAATATGCCCAAGACTTAGGCACAAAATTCCATTACTCATGGATGGTCATACTGATAGCATTGGTGGGATGGAGACATCCTAAATACATCATGTTTTTTCAAAGGATAGGAAAGTGTCACGCATCACAATATGAAATATTGTGGCACACTTCAGCTGAAAAATGAAGGAAGGAAAAATAGAGAATATTTGCAATGTATTTGGAGGAAACACGGGAGAAGGTAGTTGAAACATGGAGGATACCACTAGAAGTGGTGGAAGAACACAATGATATAGCCAATTTTCAGGTATCAAGGCACAATGTATGGATTCAGGATAAAAAGGACCCAAAGACGAATTGGTTGTAGATGAGGTACTGCATCACTAGAGAGGAAGTTCATTGGGACAAGAATTATTGACCAGATGAGTGGAAAGTACCAGTGACATCAAAGAAGGGACAAAAAGGAAAACAACTAGTAGAAGTTAGTATATCGCAGAAAACCAACAGTCCAACAACAAACACCAAAAAGGTTGTAGAACCCACAAAGGATAGTGCAGGGAGTGCAATAGTAATAAACAAAAGACGGTATAAAAACATTCCTAAGCCATCAGTGAAATATAAATATCACACTGAAGCCACCAACGGAGCAACACAACAGAAGAAGACAAATAATGAAAGCACACAAGAGGAAACAATTTTTCTCATGCAGGAGGAACAAGGAGGAGGAGACATCCTGGACATAGAGATACCTACAACTTCTTCGAAGCCAATGAATCTGCCAAAGAAGAGAACCATGCTAAAGGAAAGAGTACAAAGGAAAAATATGAAGTCACACAAAGATGTCTCAAAATTTACTATTGCAAAAGATTATGCAGAGATAGTAGAAGAAAAAGTATAAGACCATGTAGCAGAGTCATGGGACGTTGTGAAGAAGAAAATAAAGAAGATTGTTGATTAAGGTTGGTTGTCATTGATGTCAACCCTTGAAAAAATCCCCATAGCACAAAGGTTGGATAATGGAACCAAGATTGTTTGATGTAAAGATGACTCATTATTGTCTTGTCATGGTTGATAATAAGTAGAAATGGATGAAATTCAAAGTGGTCCCCTTATGGTGAAAGCCCTCACAAGAAGACGCTTTGCGGATTGAGTTATCCTAGAAGTATGGTTATTTAACCCATGATTATTTATGGAATAATAAGATGAAGGTCAGTGAATTTTTCATTGAAACTATCCTAGATGGATAGTGCTTGTCCTTCCATTTCCGGTGGTATGTTGAACGTCACATAACTCCTCATGGTTAGAGAGTTATGGCCATGAGAAGTTGGAAAACCTAGGTTTGGGTAATGGACCCAAGTTTGTTTGATGGATAATGGTATGAGTTTTGATATATTTTGTAATATCCCTCAGTAGAACCCAATTGTAGCATGGTAATGTAAGTGTACTTAAGTTGGTGAGTTGTTTTGACATCATTTTGTAATGCACCTTTCATGGCATAGTGCGCACATGTACTACACAGTAAAATGAAGTAGTGTGCACATTCCCGGATACCGTGCGCAGTAACTAAAGTGTGAGCAATATTGAGGTCAGCGAGCCTTGTGTACATGATATGTGTTATAGGATGGTGAGCCAGTTATTATAAGCTGGGATTCTTATGTTTTGGAAGTAGGCCAGAGCACCTAGATGTTAAAGGCTAGTGCACCCATTTTGTATATGTCTCATGATTAATATAAAATACATTGTTGCGCGCAGACCGACCACAATAAAATAGATGGGGGACTAAAATCCACCAGTTACGGAAAGGGAGGGCCAAAAGTTAAGGGAAAGGGATAAGTTAGAGAGCTTAAGACAAAAAGGACTATTATATTAATATTTCTTAAATCATAAAGTATGGATAATTATTTTATCCTAAGTTCCAAAGTTGTGGACAAGTGGGCCAAAGTAGCTCCCAACATGACAAGTGTCAAGTTGGAAGCATGCATACACATTGTTGGGACTTAGCTCATTTTGAGAGGTTCCCATCATTCGGACCCTCATCTCTCCCATGATTCCTTTGAGCATTCAACCATGACTCCATGACCATTTTTCACTCACGCAGTCAATTATACTTTAGACATTCATTTCACTATACCATAACTATATCCATAGCATATCTGTTTGTGTAGCTGGTTAGCTTGAGAGATGGATTGAAAAATCAGGTTGTCAGGCCCATGGGATATTGAAGAGGTGAGTTGTTAGGCCCGTGAGCAATTCTTTGGGTTAGAGAATTGTTGGGAATTGATTTCCTGAGGGTGTTGAACTGCAGCTACAGGGCTCTGACACTTCCTGTCTGACCTATTGCTGAAGCCCTAGAATGGAAGTGGGGTAGTTGAAGGACTGTTGAGCAGAGAAGGGGCACACTTCCTTGGGTGGGACAGTCATGTGGGGAATGAGGGACTGTAGGTTATGAGTTGAGTGAGCACCTAGGATGGAGTCTTTCCTGTTGTCTATGAGCCTATAGCCTAGTTAGGAATTCCTTTACCCAAGTGGAGTTTAGTCTTAGCTCGGGGGTGACTCACTGTTGAGAGTGATGAATAGTGTAATCTAAGAATGGGAGGTTTGTGGATGGTCTGCACGCAGTTGGTGACATTCTTACCAACATAAGTACCAATTGTGTGATAAATTTACATGCTGCATTGTTATTTACGTGCTTATTTTATGGGTTTATCATATGTGTGGTTATAACCATCTGGAAGTTTTGGGTATTTCTTGTATATGCTGCATGTCTATGTTTGTTGTTATTACCATGTGAATTCTTGCCAATACGTAATGTATTTGTCTGCTACATTTTATATTGAAGCTTCTGCAAGAGTGTTGTACATGTATGTTTTAAATACATGGAGTTAGATAAAATTTATGTGGCATAGTTCAGTTGGGTGCTGGGTATGTCACAGTATGTTCCGCAGTGAGAGAACGAAAGTGTTCCCTCGTGTAGCATGGCCCGGCCATGGGTGGCCGGGGATGTTACAATATGGTATCAGAGCTTCAATTCCAACACTGATCCTAGATGGGCCGGAAAGGTTCAGTTGAAGTGAATATTCACAGAAGATTAATTTCGAAGTGACCAAATTTCTAGTCACTGAGTGTCCATGGAAAATGTTGGTGTGCAGGTGTGCGTGGTAAATTTTGGCACTGCACAAAAAATGTTGGCGTGCAGGTGTGCACGGTAAATTATGGTGCCACGTGGAAGAATATTGTGTGCTGATGCGTGAGCTAAATTTAGCATTGCACGGTGAGCACACACATAGTAATGTGCACATGGTGTGCGCAGTATTGTAAAACACGGAGGAGTTTGGTTGGTGCGTGTATAGTATGAGTATAAGTTGTCTCACGACAGTGTATTCAATGGTTCATGTAGATTATTGTGCATGGTGGGGGCATATTGAACTTTGGCATGGTGCAATGCATAGAGAGAAATGCATGTGGAATATCAGTGCGCGATACAAAAACTATGTGCAACGGGTATCAGTACAAGAACCAAAACTGTGTGCAATGGATATTGGCACACAACACAAAATTAGTGCGTGCAAGTTATCGACATGATGAACATAGTTACCAACTTAATGAGAACTGTGACCTCAAAACGAGAACTCTGGCCCAAAAAACCCATATTTTTGCATAAAAAACATCAAAATCAACCCCCAAATCAAAAAGTGGTGCTACCGGTAGCACCATTTTTTTAAATGGGGTCAAAATTACAACATTTTTCAAACATGGCCTTCAAAACTTTAGACAGTAGCTCAGAAAAACCTTAAAATCAACACCTAAAAAAAAAACGATGTTTTTTTATTTTTATTTTTCTTTTCAAAACGTTAAATTTTGAGATCATTTGAAATCTTATTTTTATCACTTGGTACCATTAAAACCAAAACCTCAAAATCAACCATCAAATTGAAAAGTATTGCTACCGGTAGCACCCATTCTAAAATTGGGGTATTAAAATGACACAGTTTTATAATGTGGTAAAAGAACTCATCATTACTGTAAACAAAATCATAAAAGCAACCCTCGAAAATATCACAATATACTTTAAAAATTCAACGTCATGTTTTAATAATTTTTTATAATGTATCTTCATTTGTCGATCTTGAAATTATGTCACTTTGACTATTGAAAAAAGACTCCCACCAAATAGAATCAACAACATCAAAGTACTCATATGTATTCTTAATGAACTTTTTAATTTCTTCTAGGCATTCATATATCTCCAACCTTCCTCGTATGCTTCAAGGGCGATATTATAATTATTGAAAATATCTCAGAAAGTATTTCTTGGAGCTCTTCTTAGCCTTGATTATATTTTCTATAAGCAAGTACACTATCCATTGGTGCACATTAGGATATTGGTTGACAAATATAAAAGTGCACTATAGAACTATTAATATGAAAACTCAAAGACAAAGATGCCACTTGTTATTGCCCAAGGAAACAAGAGTGTTGAAATAAATCAGAAAAAACTTCAAATTAAACCATAAAAAATACTAAAAGAATCAATCATAATAATATGGTTGAAGATTGAAGCAAAGGGGACAATGACTGAAAGAACAAACATAACTAACAAAAACAAAGTCAAGTATACATTGTAGCAGTTTATGGGTAAGCTTTTCTTCAAGGCACATAGAGGTGAAATAATAGGCTGTCACCCTCCTAGGGGTGAGGTGATTTGGAGAGTGCACTTGGTCACCTGGACCGCTATGAGAAAAATTATGACTCATGAGTAGGTGAACAAATACCATCAAAAAAAATTCAGTGGTCAATGCAGACCCATCTAGCCATGGTGTGGATTCAGGTGCCTAATAAGCACAAAGTCATGTTTGAGACCTGAACTTTGCCAGCTCAAAATCAGAATTTGCAATTAAATAGTATAAACTACAGTTGTTCATCAAAACTTGTTGTTCATCAAAACTTCTTTATGATTATCCCCCTCAGGTCAATAGAATTCATTCTTGTTCAAGCTCATAGCTCAAGGCTTGTAGTAATAACCATGATAGATTTTCAAAAATTCTGATGGTTTTCCATCCAGTGTGTTAACTTGTAATGCTGCAGGAGTCAGGTGCTTATTAGAGTTCAAAAATGGTAGTTTTAGATACAAAGATTATAAAACCTTCACCATATTGAACAACTAAAATCAAAAGTAGAGAGCCATGGCCATACTTGGAAAGGTGTTAACTCATAATGCTGTAGGAGTTAGGTTCTTATTAGAGTTTAAAATTGGTGGTTTGAGATACAAAGATTTTAAAACCTTCACCATATTGAACAACTAAAATCAATAGTAGAGACCATGGCCATAATTGGAAAAAGAATCATAGAGAGGGAGAGCAGACCAGCTTCTTAAGCCAAAGAACGTTGATGTGTTTTGTACAAGAGAATGTGTGCTTGTGAGATTAAACAGAGTATCGAAATACATGCAACTTAAAAGAGTTAAGCAGCAAAAAAACCAAAAACAAAACACCAAGGAAGAAGGTAACAGGTATGAGAAAGAATGATACATTTCATATGACATGAGGGGAAAACAAGGTTTGGAGAAAGATGGAAATCGATTTATCAAATATCATGTTCAGCTATGCTATAATGTGTTTTCTTCTTCCATTGCATCATGCATCTCTTACTGACAGCAATTTACAGGGTAGTATGTTTACATCACATTTTATTTTGTTGGGGAGGTGCGTAAAATGTGCTGAATGAAATATGTCCACATGGTAAGGCAAGTGATATAAGAACTCCATTATCTTCCTATATTAATAATGATCTTACAAACAATATTGTGTTAATTTTTCAAAATCCCACCCAGTTTCAGTCTCGCTGATTTTTCAGTCAAATTTAAATGCTAAATTTAGTTTCAGCACTGTTTCAACATATGCTACAGCCGTGGTATTTCAGCATCTTCTCCGCGGTGTTTCAGCATCAGCACCGCGGTGTTTCAGCATCAGCATATGCTACAGCCGTGGTGTTTCAGCATCTGCTCCGCGGTGTTTCAGCATCAGCACCGCGATGTTTCAGCATCTGCTCAGCGGTGTTTCAGCATCTAAAAAACTTAACAGAAAATAAATTTCTGAACTGAAAATAAATTTCAGAACTGAAACATGAGGATAATG
>JASDQU010235416.1:0-17143 GCA_032191745.1 Picea mariana | reverse complement strand
CTTTCCCATAAAGTTAATTGCACTTTATTGTATAACTCCTTGATCATATACATAGATTAACTATTGGATAGATTGAGCTTTCTTCACTTCGATTGGTTTGTATTGTCTTGATCTTGATTGTACGAGAGCATTGGAGTGAAGCAGGAACAACAAAGACCAAGGAAGTGATTACAAGGCACGTTCTTTAATCGTGCCTCTTAGTATATTTAATAGTTAAATCTAGGGAAAGAGTATCATTCTGTCTTGCTTTGTTCTAGATCCAGGTGGATCTAGGGAGATCGGTTTGTGTCCGCACTTATGGATTTGTCCTATAACACACCACCATTGCATGAACTAGCTCTTGTTTTTCACTCCTTAGAGGCTATTAATGAGACATTAAATGGACCTGAGTCATAATATGTCTAAATGGAACCCCCACCATCTAGATTGGGTAAACCTGAAGCATCAAGGGACTTAGATGGAGGGCCTCCACTGGGGGACATCACCAGAGAACTATAGAATATCAAACTCCCATAGTTTGTTAGGGGTTGTGCAAATGAATGTGCAAAGGAATGGTTGGAAGGAATGAAACGATGTTTTTCCTTAAGATACTATGCTTCCACATAAAAGGTGAAGATAACGATATTTCAGTTGAGGGACAGTGCCTTGAACTAGTGGGGTAACCTGAAGAGGTAGTTGCACCTTACCCCAGACACCGTCTCATGGAAGCTTTTTGAGGAAAGGTTCCGGAGGAAATATTTTTCTGCGTACTATAAGGAAAAATAGGTAGGAGCATTTCATGCTCTAGTTCAGGGAAACAGGACCATGGAAGAGTACGAGATCAGGTTCATGGAGTTAGTAAAATATTTCTCATACATGGATATCGATCAACGACAACCAAAACATTTTGTGTATGGGTTAAACCCTAAGATAAGGGCCATAGTACGGATGTGGAAACCATCGTCAGTATCTAAAACAATTGACAATGCTCATTACACGGAGGATCATATAAGATTAAATGGAGGTATGAGGTCAACCATTCCAAAACATCCTGGATTCATGGGGAAGTCCCCTAGGACTTTCTCCAGGGAAGGAAGCTCTAGGCCACCTCCTTATGGAAATAGAGTCACTCCTAGAGAAGTTACAACAAGTATTCCAATGGCAGCGAGTGCAACATCCCACTCATCACTAACGACGCAGGAAGTTCCATGACCTTCTCAGAGAGCAGCAAGTAGGGGCAGGGGTTCTAGGGGAAGGAACTCATTTTAGAGACTGTCATAGGGAATTGTGCAGGTTCCATATCATGCTACTTGTTGGGGGTGTGGAGGACCCCATTACCAATGTGACTGTCCAGAGTCACAATCAAGATTTGTGCATAGAGAAGGAAAGGCCCCGATGGGAAGAGTGAGTAACAACCAATAGATTTATGCAATAGTTAATAAACACCAAGAAGAGCATCAATCCACTATGGTGGAGTTGTCAGGTACTCAAAATCATGTCAATGTTAATATTTTAATTGATTATGGTGCTACAGATAGTTTCATTTCACCTTGTGCATTAGAAACATGTGGGTTGGTAGCCTATGAGCACGATGACTTTAAACAAGTCGAGATGACTTCAGGGGGGAAAAAAGCGGTAGGACCTAGCGTCGATAATTCTCTAGTAGACGTGGGAATGTGTACTACTAGGTTTAAGGTGTACATAACTTCTCTAGGGACGTATGACCTAATCATTGGAATGGATTGGTTAGAATCCCATCGAGCTATGGTAGATTGTTTCATGAAAATGGTGCTTTTTTTTTATGATGAAGGAAGGTCAATAGACATTCAAGGTGCACGGAGGAAGGCGCCTCTATGCTTTATCTCGATCATGAAGGTTAAACATTGCATGAGGCAAGGTTGTCGATTATATGTAGTGGAAGAAGACATTGAAGGGAAAGGATCCTCCATGGATCAGTATCCAGTATTGTCGGAGTTTGAGGATGTTTTTCCAAAAGAGTTGCCTGGGTTACCTCCTGAGAGGGAGCTTGATTTTACCATTGAACTAAAACTTGGTGCAGAGCCAATTTCCAAGACACCTTATAGGATGACAGTGCCGAAACTTTGTGAGTTGCAAATGCAGTTGAAGGAACTACTTGACATAGGGATAACAAGGCCTAGTCTCTCACCTTGGGGTGCACCAGTAGTTTTTTTCAAGAAGAAGGATGGTTCCTTATGACTATGTATATATTACAGGGCCTTGAATCATGCTATAGTGAAAAATAGGTACCCAATTCCATGGATAGATGATCTCTTTGATCAGATGAAAAGACCAACGATTTTCTCAAAAATTGATCTGCAATCAGGTATCGCCAGTTAAGGATTAATGAAGGCAATATTCATAAAAATTCCTTTCAAACTCGATCTGGGCATTACGATTTCATTTTAGTACCTTTTGGTTTTACCAATGTGCCAACAATATTCATGAGCCTCATGAATGATGTATTCTGAAAGTACTTAGAACGCTTTGTACAGGTTTTTTAGGATGATATCCTCATCTATTCCAAGAACGAAAGAGAACACGAGGAACACCTGTGAGTGGTGTTGTCATGCCTTAGAGAGAAAAAAAATTATGGCAAGTTGTCGAAGTGTTATTTCTTCAAGAAAGAGATTCACTATTTAGGTCATATAATTTCTGGTGAATAAATATTTGTGGACCCATAAAAGGTGAAGGCCATTATGGAATGTCCATTGCCAAAAAGTTCTCATGAGGTGAGAAGATTCATGGCGCTAGCTGGTTATTATCGGAGGTTTGTGGAAGGGTTCTCTAATATAGTGAAACCCATCACTACCTTCCAACGCAAGGGGGTCATGTATGAATGGATAGAGGAATGTGATATTGCATTCATCGAGCTTAAGAGGTTACTAACCAGTGCACCAATTCTACGAGTGCCAGATATGGAAAAAGACTTCACACTTTGCATGGATGCCTCAAAGCAAGGATTGGGAGCCGTTCTAATGTAGGATGGGGGAGTGATAGTGTATGCATCAAGAAATTTGAACCAACATGAGGATATTTATGCTACTCATGATTTAGAGTTGGCAACTGTAACACTAGCTCTGAAGCTTTGGAGGCATTTTCTAGTGGGGAAAATCTTTGAGCTCAAAACATACCATGAAAGCTTAAATGATCTCTTCACTCAAAGGGATCTCAATGCCAGGAAGAGGCAATGGAGTGAGTTTAGGAGTGAGTAATATTTTGGAATTCCATACATCAAGGGAAAGAAGAATGTGGTCATGGACACCTTGAGCAGGAGACCATGTTTCTTCTTCTTGGGTCCCTTAAAAGTTAATCTGAGGGAGCGAGTGTTGGGGAAACTTCTTGGAGATAGTTGGTATTTAAAGGTTACTTCAACCCTTCATAATGGGAGGCAATTAGATCCAAAGTATGAAGGATATAGCCTGGAAGAAAATGGATTATTAAGATATTAGGGAAGGATGTACATCCTCAAAAGTGGGGATATTCGACGAATCATACTCAAGGAATCCCATAGAGCACTTTATTGTGCACATTCGGGTGTGAAGAAAATGTACGCGGACATGAAGAAGATTTTCTTCTGGGTAGGAATGAATTGTGATGTAGTCCATTTCATCGCCAAGTGCCTAGAGTGTCAACAAGTGAAATCTGACCACCACCACCCGACATGTCTCCTACAACTACATGATGTTCCTATGTCCAAGTGGGAAGTCATTTATATGGATTTTGTTGTGGGATTTCCACTCGCATCACACAGACACAATGCCATTCTTTTGATAGTTGATAAGTTGACCAAGAGTGATCATTTTATTCTAGTTATAGACACTTATGATGTCACTGATGTGGAACGTGTCTTTATAAGTGAGGTCATCCGTCTACATGGTTTACCCAAGAAGATCATTTTATATAACGACTCTCGATTCACATCTAGGTTTTTGACAAGTTTGCAGTCAGCGTTGGGAACTCATTTGAACTTAAGAACAACATATAACCCTAAAAAAAATGGGAAAACTGAGAGATTAAATCAAGTTATGGAAGACATTCTTAGGATGTATGTTATGGATAATCAAACCCATTGGGAGAAGTACCTACCTTTGGTAGAGTTCACCTACAATAACAGTTTTCATAGCTCCATTGGAATGCCACCCTATGAAGATCTATATGGAAGGCCATGCAAGACAATCTTGAGTTGGGAAAGGTTAGAAGACCGAGTGACAGTTGGGCCAGAATCGATTCAAGATATGGAGGAACATGGGATTCAGATTAGGAAGTGACTAAAGGAAGCACATGATACACATAAAATTTATGATGATGTACATAGGACTGACCGAAGTTATAAAGTGGGAGATCAAGTTTTCATTCATATGAGGCCTAATAAGAGTACCATTAGGTTTGGGAAGGGGAAGAAGTTGTCGCCTCAATTTATAGGATTGTTCAAAATCCAAGAGAGAATTGGACTCTTTTCCTATTGTCTCGTACTTCCACCCCACTTGCATAAAATTCATAATGTTTTTCATGTATCCGTTCTACGTCATTATGTTGTTGACGAATCTCATAAACTGAATTGGAAGGAATTGTAGGTATCAGACARGGGAAACCTCATGGTCAAACCGTTATGCRAATTGGACCATAGGGTCCGACAACTCAAGAATCATCTAGTAGACCAAGTTAAGGTCCAGTGGGACAAGTATAGCCCATGATATTATAGTTGGGAGGATGYAGAGACCTTACAATGAGATCATCCCTCACTTTTTTGACCACCTCGGGAATATGTTTTTCGAAGGTTGGGTGTATGTAATGCCACCTTTTGACTTAGATAGCTAGAATTATTGAAGGCCTAATCATCTTTTATTTTCTATTAATTGTGAAACTATTAATGATACACTTGAAATTTTAAGACATATGGACCTATTTGAATGCCAATTCTATGAATGTTTATCATTATTTGAATTATGATGGATATTATGCAATCTATTTCTAACTTTAAAATTTGACAGTTAAAGTTGTTGGTACGTGGATACTGAATTGAGGATATGATTAAATGAATTTACATGATGATAATCCATGGATATGTATGAGTTTGTGTTATAGACTAATCTGTAGGTAAATGGGCTATGAAATATCCAAAGGATAATTATAATAAAAGTTTGATGTCGTGAACATCGACCGAGAAACAATATGGTATGAATCTTTTATGTTCAATTATGTTGGTTCATATGCATTGCTATGATATGTGGACAAGTGTAGATTTTTCAGGTGGCGAGACTACCTGAAACTGAATATACGATGACAAAATTACCATCAACACAGTGCCATTGTATGGTGCATGGTAAGGTGTTGACCCTAGTTCTATTAAGAGGGTGGAGGAATTTCCCACTGTGTATCCTCTAAAACCTGGAGTCATGGGAGCAAGGTGTTATCTCACGCTGCCCTAGACGTGTGATGATGAATGTCAGTTTCATGCTGGGGAAGCTTGGTCAAGAGAGTTGAAACTTCCGCTTATGGGTTCTATCTAGAGTTAGGTCAATATAGTTGATGCTCCAAGATAGTCCAGTAGAGGAAGGATACAGATGGAAGATGGAAGCAGTTTAGGGAGGCAGGATGACTATAAGTAGTTGAGAGTGTGTGGAGTTTTCACCTTATAGTATAATTTCTTAATTTCCTCTTATTGAGATATGTGTGTGTGTGTGTGTGTGTGTGTGTGTGTGTGTGTGTGTGTGTGTTTATATTTATATTTTATTAACTAAACTACAATTATCTAAGTGAATGTTGCTTGTGATAAATTATTATAATTGATGGATTTTGCGAACATTTTAAGTGGTTTACTATCCTTTATGAAATGAATGGTACTGTTGATTGGATTGGACACATACAAGAATTAATTTAGGTATGATAATTATTGTCATTAGTACAAGTGTGAGTCATGTATGTGATAGCTACACATGCAGGCCTTGTACATGTACACTAGTATGTATAAGTGTTTTAAATAGATGATGTTATTTATTTGATATGGATGTATGAATCATGTATCATTACCCTTGTATTGTAAATTAATCTAACTTCAGGACAAAGTTTCTTGAAGGGTGAGTGTATGTAACAATCCAATTGATTTTTTATTGATCATAGTTTGTTAAGTTAAATTAATTAATTATTAAAATAAATACAATGAATATTTTTACTATTTTATTATTTATGGTAGGTGAGGGAATTAATGAGGGGATAAGGAAGTTGGGGAATTGAATGAGGGAGGGGGATTTGAGAGAGGAGGATAAGGAAGAGGGGAGAGGAGTTGGAAGGGGGTCTTTTTTGGGGGGGGAATTCTAGAAGAAGGAGGCAAGGAGGAAATTATGGAAGGGAGGGGGAAGAAGGAGGAGATTGGAGGACATTGATTGTTTTGGGGAAATTTTACAGGGGCACTATTATTGCTGGGAACTTTGGGCTTGGGGACTAGGAAACCGCAAGGATTCCTGGAGCTAGGGATCCAGAGAGGCTGTTCCTAGTTGGTTGGGAGATAAATATTCATTTTTGGGTAGTTTGGCAAAGAACAAGAAAAAATAAGAAAGGGGCTAAATCAACAAACCTACAGGTCGAGGTATGTATTTTACTAGTTGATCTGTTGTTATTATGTTGTTGTTATTATGTTTCCTAATTACCAATTTATTCCTTGTAAAAAGGAAATCATAAACTAAATTGCATTCATTACAGTAGGAGGTATTTATTTTTTAGGCCTTGAAATAGAAGGCCTTATAAACAGGAGGTGTGCACAATAAGGAGAAAGCACACAAGGAACTGGTCGTGTATACAATGACCGATGATGACATGGAAAAAATAGGATACCAAGTAAAGGATGCCACCAAGGAGGTAGTTTAGCAAATGACCCAACAGCAAGAAGAAATCAACAAGAAGATTCTAGAGCAGTTAACTGAATTACAATAGCGGATGGAGATAATAAGTCTCGCATAAAAAAGGAGATCAATAGAAGGAAAACCAATAGGCACAACGAGGGGAGTAGAAGCTACCATTTCTCACTTCTCACAAATGACAAAAGGACACAGAGTGATAAAAATATCAACAAATATAGTCAGGTTCCCCACACCCGAGCTGCAGGAACAAGTACAACAACTAAGTCACTTAGACTTAGTCGTCTCACAGATGCCCACAATAGTGTTACAAGGATTGAAAATGGGTATCGTGCAGGAATTACAACTCTGCATCTCAATAATGGATAAAAGTTGCATAGGAAAAGACATAACTGCAGAAAGAATACACAATCGCTCTCTAGGAAAAAAGCATAGTCGAGCATAAAGTTGAAATCATCTTGAAGGAAAAGAGTGAGTCTTAAGGAAATTTCGAGAGAGAAAAAAAAGAGAAGGATGAAACTGATAAAATGGTGCATTGCATACAAATGATTTTCCAAAATTTGTATAGAGAAATACCAGAGGCACCAATGATAGTAGAGGCTACTTTGGAAGAGAAAGTATTGAAAATTGGCGAATTCATCAAAGGATTTTGATCGAATATTGAGGACCTACAATTGTAGAGTACGTCGGGAACACCACCGGAGGAATGAGCAGGAAGAGAAAGAACGAAAAATGATAGTCATATCCAACATTAAGAAAGTGGAGGAAGAATGCACAAAATTATGTGAGGAAAGCATGCAAATATAGATAGAATTGGTAGAAGATCCAAAGATGAAGGATGTCGAGGACAAATTAAGGGAAGCAGAGGAAAATGCCCAGAAATATTCTGAGAGCATAAACACCCTTCCACCGGCTGAAAAAATGAAGACCATTTTGGCACTGAGTCAATCATACGTGGAAGTTGAAAAGTTGTGAGATCAATAGAATATCCTCCAACAACACTTAGGACCGTTGCAAGAAGAAGCATTGAGGGTGATAGGATAATTGGCCACTGCATATGGAAAGGTGAAACAAGCAACACATGAAACAAAAGAAAAAATTATAGCCTTGACTATGTTGTTGAAGAGATTGTGAAAACTGAGGAAACAATAACAAAGTAAGTTGTGGCTGCTAAGGAAGCCTCCCAAAAGTTCATCCAAATATGGAGAAGCATGCAACAGGCCTAAGTGGCTCAGGATGAGCCACAGGTGACTGTTGGGGGCCTGTTGGACAGGCATTTTGGAAATAATATTCATGAAAATACTAAGTATAAAATATGTGCGGAGAAGAATAAGGAAGACTCGAGAATGCACAGTTGAGGCACAACTAAGAGTATAGTGCATAGAGAGAAGAATAAAGAAAAGAAAATAATAAAGTAGAGGAATAGAGAAAATAATAAATCAAAGGAATAAAATAAAGGAGTAAAGAAAAGAATAAAGAAGGAGAAGAAAGAAGGTGAAAAGGAAGGATGACAACTCGACATGCTAAATATAGAAGGACGTGAAAAAGTAGGAAGAACAACATTCAAAATGAAAAAGAAACATGCAGATGGAAAAGTAGGTGGAAGGAGCTCGAACAACAAGTCAACTTGAGTTATCATGTATCATAATAAGGTTTTGGGATGAACAAAGTATGGTTTTAAGCCCTAGAATTTATGTATAAATATGTAAAGGGCTAGGAGAATAGGGGTTCCTCATTGTTAGTTGTTCCTCTCTTTTAGTTCTTCTGTTCTGTTCGAGAAAGGGAGCGATATAATGAGTTGTAGAAGTCACTATTAAGTCTATGTATGGGTGTTGAGGAGATGTTGCAGATAGAGAGAGAGGCTTTCACTATAGAGTGGCTAGGCTAGATGAAGGAAATGATAGCATGATGTATCCTTGTAAGAGCAGTGCACAAGCCTGAGAAAATTACCGAAAGAATAATAAGGAATCCAACAGTTGTGGACGTAGTCCAAATTTGGGTGAAACACGCTAAACTATCATGTTTATTTATCTTTTATGTCATTGATTGATCATGGATACGTTCTTTATGCATATTAGATTAGATTTATTTTTTGTGTGATCATTGTTCAATAGTATGAATGTTACAGTAATTGGTTCCTATTATAATATGAAGTATAATGATAATAAATAACTGAATTCACTAAGTAACCTAAGGAGAGAAAATACAAAAAAACACACAAAACATATAAGTAAGAATGGCAAAGATGATCACCTCTTGTTCCCTCACTACTTTAGAAACCCGGTACCCGTAACCCCTATAGATACCTCAGGTGAGATTTCATCTGCATGCAGGTGATGCTGAAAGGATAGGTGTCTAAATGGTTTTGTTGGTCAATATAACGCAAACCTAGGGTCTTACAACCGACCGTAGCACTAACAACACAAAAAAGTAGTTAGGATTCTAAAATTGTAAGTTCTTGAGCTATTTTGTTTCACCTATTAGATAATTTTCTAGGTACGTGGGGAGCTTATTGTTTCAAAGAAGACTCCATAACTCAATAGAAGAAAGCACTTGGTATACAGTTCTCAACAAATCACAAGGGTATGTTTTCCCTATTGTAGTCAATGTTCATACTAGATTTGATCATATCATTGATGTGTACAGTGGTTGAGGTTGTAAAGCCAAAATTGGGAAAAATAGAGGCAAAAGAAGATATTACAGATCTCCTAGACTGAAAGAGCTTGTAGAACTTCAAACACACTAGAGAAATCATCAGAAAAAACATGCCCTAAGGGCCCAAGGCTAATATTTAAGCACCTAGGAACTTATCTGGAGCTAAACTAGGGCTACATACACCCTTGAAAGGATTAAGCCATTTTTGTACAAAGGATACATCATGGGACGACAACCTAAGAATCAAGTGCTAGAAAATATGTGAGCCCGATCATGTAACGGTTACAAGAGATCTCGATCCATGGCAAAAAATCGATGTCGCATAGGAAAATGGCATGGGAGATAACAAAAATATGGGGTGTGATGATGTTCTTAGGAGCCAAATGTTGAGAGTTGAGTTTTTTCACTTGATGACAAGAGAACAAAGGATACAACTGCTCCTTTTGGGTCATGACAGTGGTATTCTAGTTTTTCCTAACCAGCTATCCACACACTCAGCACACACTTGTCCACCTATTTAGCGACACATGGAACTGATGAAAAATTCAACCTAGCATGCCTGGAAGATCAATGACATCATAGCATGCCAACATGGCACTCATCAAAACCAGTCTTGGATTTCCACCTATACACAGAAATCCCACTGGGGACTCCAATCAGTATATTAGACTTAGCTACACATAGGATGATCCCCGAACCACATTAGCATTGAAATGGACTAGTATGAAGATTCCATGTGTCCAAAATACCATGATGATGTTAGCATGATATCACTCAATTTTTTTTCTCCTTCGCCCAAACTTTCAAAATAATTAGGCCATTGGGAAGGTGACATGTGTTTGTAAAACGGGACGAGGTAGAATATTTCAAGCTAGTGAAGGATATAGTGATGACCCACCAAATCATTTAGAAATGATGCAACACATAACATGAATTTTTCCTCATGTTTCGATCCTTTCACTCATCATCATATCGTTATTTGTAGTTGATAGAGGATAATGATCATTTCCCACACATGCACGCACATGTAAGCCACATATTTCAGAATATTACACTGAGTGTAGTGAATCACCTTCCCACATCAACTGTCTCCACAAGTACATGTCGAGCTATTATAAGAGAAATCCAAAGGATCATAAGAAAGCAATCTGTGATTAATTTTCTTTCTAAATATGAGTTACTCATATGCCAATTGTCACTGATGATCATCCATCTTGGCTACATATATCAGAAGAGTCTGTTCTACATTTCGTGAAGGAGAAAATGTCCTTCTATGGTATCATTAGCCCATATCTGAGAATTGAAAGACATTCGATAATTTAACCTAAGGTGTAGTTGTATCAACTGGAAAGCTCTCTACAAAATCTTGAGACATAGAATTCGAAGAGGTAATCAATGGTACATTGCATTCATGAGTGGTGGTGGCTGAGAGGAAATAGTTAGATGTCCTTACAGCCAACCAACAAGCTCAACTTCCCATAGGTCAAGTAGTTCTAGCACAACAGAAAATGGTTCAATTGAGCCACATAGAGGAATTCAGGAAGAATCTCAATTGGATGAAGGAAACATACCCAACAATAGCATCAACATGTCAACTTTGGTGGTAAAAATTCATTTTTACCCCGTAAAAATCGGTTAGAAATTAGTTAGAAAATTGTTGGAGTTACTTCACACACACCTAAGATTTATTTTTCCTAAGGTTTTTCCTTGTTTATTAGTCATTATTTAGTCTCCTATATTTTAGGAAGAATATTCCTCTAGGAGAATATTCCCTTCAGTTTTCACTTCAGTTTGACTAGTTGAGTGGATTCTATATGTTGCATTGGTTTTGTCACCATGCAACATTGGGATCATCACCAACTAATGAACATTAGCCTTGGTATCATCACCAGACTAGAACATTACCCATAATTCCCTGATCTCCTCCTCACTTCACTTTGTTTCAGTTAGTTAGTTGAAGACTGATAGACTAGTTAACTCAAACTAGGTGGTAGTTCACTCCTGTAACTGCCTGAGAGACTAGACTAGGTGGAAGTTTACTACCGTAACTATTGGTGTGTGTCTAGGTCACTCTATACCATCACTATGACACATTATTTACTCATGTATCCTATATCTATTGCAAATCATTTCACTCTTTGAGTGTGGAATACGGTTAATGAGAATTCTTCCATTCTTTCTCAATTTCTCTCTACAAATGTGTGTTGTATTTTCTATCTAGATCTATTATGTGCAAGTTCAACACATTTACATGGTATCAAAGCTGACAGACTGCTAAGAAAAATCTACACCAAATTATTTTTGCAGGTATTGAAGATTGAAGAATATAGAAAATATGGATTATTCACCGGAAATACTTCTCACACCTCATAACTATTTGGAGTGGAAGCCAAAAAATTTTCTTCGGATAAGATGCAGAGGCTTGTACTTAATAAATATGGAAATGGAAGTAGAGCCTGATTATGGACTCAAATCCAAATGCATTATGGACCAGATTGGAGGTTCTATTCAGGAATAAAGAATTTTGTGAAGATTTCATGCAAGAGCTTGAACAAATAGAGCCAGAAGAGAAGCCATCAGAAGATCAAACATTTTATTCGGAAGAGTCATCTATGCAAGTATTTGCACAAATTTGTATTCCATTAATTGAAGATGATGTCTACTCCATTTTAAATTTGTTTTCTGAATTTCATGTGGAAGATATATGGCATGCAACTCAAGGGTCACATGCAGACACTTTTCCATGCACAATGCATGCATCTCAGGAGACAAAAAGAGAGTCGTGCACATCAGACTCAATTCTGATTTTTTTTATCAAAATTTGCTGAAACAAATTGGATATTTTAATTCCTCTCGGTAAAACATCCAATTTAAATAAACAAATTGTCCGAAATGAAGTCCAAAAAGTGAAGTTATGATATTTTTAAAATCAACAAAATTTCAACGTTTTTTCCAAAACAGTTTGCACAGTTTTCATAGTTCCATCCAATCTTTATTTGGATCTTATTCATTACAAGAAGAGAAAGTGGATATCTGTGGACATCTCAATGATGCATCTACTTCATCAGATCCATGCAGACATCTACATCTTCAAAAAAATCTTCAACAAGCACAAAATTGCACAATTGTGAGGTCTTCTTGGAGTGAAGGACATGGTTGCTTAGCAACTGCTTTTTGTTCCTTCTAATTTTTTTTATGCATTGTAATTTGAGGGGGGTATTTCCCATGATGTTTTCTCTCTTTCCTCATTTATTTCAGTGTATCTTTTGTATTTGGGTACCTAACATGGCCTCGTTGTCGGGACCCATTCTTTATTTTCACCATAGTGATGTTCAGGAGGGGTGTTGGAGTTACTTCACACACACATAGGATTTATTTTTCCTAAGGTTTTTCCTTGTTTATTAGTCATTATTTAGTCTCCTATATTTTAGGAAGAATATTCCTCTAGGAGAATATTCCCTTCAGTTTTCACTTCATTTTGACTAGTTGAGTGGAGTCTAGATGTTGCATTGGTTTTGTCACCATGCAACATTGGGATCATCACCAGCCAATGCACATTAGCCTTGGTATAATCACTAGACTAACGCATTACCAATAATTCCCTGATCTCCTCCTCACTTCACTTTGTTTTAGTCAATTAACTAAAGACTGATAGACTAGTTAACCCAGACTAGGTGGTAGTTCACTCCCGTAACTGCCTGAGAGACTAGACTAGGTGGTAGTTTACTCCCGTAACTACTAGTGTGTTTCCAAGTCACTCTAGACCACCACTATGGCACATTAGTTACTCATGTATCCTATATCTATTATAAATTATTTCACTCTTTGAGTGTGGAATACGGTTAATGAGAATTCTTCCATTCTTTCTCTCTTGCTTCTTCTTTCTCAATTTCTCTCTGCAAATGTGTGTGGTATTTTCTATCTAGATCTATTCTATGCATGTTCAACACATTTACAAAAACCAAAGACAGTATCAAGATTCTAACAAGCTGCATCCATTTTCAAGAAGCAATATTGGTCTAAATGAATGGCTTTCACGTGAACAAGGTGTCTATAAAGCAAGATAAGGAGCTCATTTTTAGGGTCGACACTTTGGGGAGTTCAAGAGTTTCTTATAACCAGTGTTTCATCACTATCCTCAGGCACAATTATGTAATTAAGGCTTCAATCTTCATGAGATTCATCCCCTACGTTATGTTTCAGTCTATCATTCCTCTTTTTGTGCATGTGTTCTTGTAAAATCCACCCCTCTCATTTGGGCTTCTTGTATCGGATCCTTATTAATAAAATATCAAGAAACAAGTTATATGACATGTTCAATGTTATTGTCTATTGTATTCTTATGATATTGAAGTGACTTCCTCTCAACAAATGAAAAATTCTTGTCATTTCTTCATATGTTTAATGATATGCAGAGGGTACCTCCATGGATTTGAATATGTTTAACTATTTGATGGATGTTTTAACGATTTGTTATGTGTTTTATAACTGTTGAATTCTTAATTTTTCATCATGTTATTCTATTGCAATAAGATATAAGATCCATTCTCCGCAATGTCTTATACTCTTATCATGTATTTCTTCTAATTCACCATTTCCCACTCTTAAAACTATTTTTTTTGAAACACTTGTGGAAAAATGCCTTCTAGAGCTAATGTTTTTTAATATATAGACTAATATGTTTTTAGGGTCAAGAGTCTTATTAGAGAGAGAAAAAAACTTACCCAATTTTGCATAATTTTCTTTGAGTGCAAGCATGGCTTTAAGGCTCACCATGAGTCTTATCCCCCAGGGTGACTCAACATCATTTCATTCACATTCTAGAACATCTTGAGGGATAACAAATACAATTACTAAATCATCTTTTTCTTATGCCCTATGAGGTTGTCTACATAAAAGAGATCCAATTCATGGTGTAATATCATTGACCCAGGCTGGTTGATGGAATATGACATGTTACGGTTGGTAGGGTAAAGAAGTTGTCCATTGTCATCAAACATATGCTTGTGGTATCTTTCTTCTAAGAAGAGCTTGAGAAATTTTTCAACTACTCGAATATATTGAACATTTGAACTCGGTCCTAAATATTGATCCTGCAAAATTCAAGGAACAATTATTCAACTACACCTGATTACATAACATAAATCCAATGAGATAAATGAATTACCAATAAAATCTATATGTACTACAATCAGCGTGAGAGAACTTGGAGGAATTCCAACAATATGGAATGAGTTGTAATATAAATATTTGTCAATTTGATATTATAATTCATTTTTTTCCTGCATTTGAGACAAAACCGTCATCTTGCAAAGCAAAGAACAATCTAACCTCATAAATAACTTCAAATAACTTTTATACCTTAATGGTGTGCTTCACCATATAAAGAAGCACTAATTCATTTAATTCAGAGAAGCACCAAATACCGACCTCTGTTATTGCCTCTGCAAAATCTAAATGTAGATGTTTTCGTTTTCATTTTGCAAATTAAATTTTCTTATGGTGTGTTATTACTTACACACTACACCAATGTGTCTCTAACTGTATAGTGCATCGGCTGAAGAAAGTTAGAAAAATAACATGTGTTTACTATCAATTCATTTAAATTTATTACGAAAATAAATCAATGTGTTATATGAACACACTAAACTAGTGTGCTACTCACTGTATAGTGCACCAAAAATGTAAGTTTCGAAAAAAAAAAACAACACACGTATTTATCATCAATGCGCCAAGATATATAATGAAATAATGACTGAGAATTTCAGTTTTTGTGTTTATAAAAGAAAACCCTATTCAGTCTTTTATTTCTTCGCAAAAATTAAGAAGGGATATTTTTGCAACAAAGATTTATCAGTAAAGACTTCGGAGTGGGTGGATTTTTTTTGAAGAGCCAAATTCAAGGTGGATTACTATAGATCACGTATAAATCTGTATAGAAGAAATTTTAGGTGTCTGATTTCATTCTATTAATCATATTAATATTTCCCCTATTTGATTCAAACAATTTTTAGTGCATTACCAAACAAAAAAAAAGGGTTTGATAGTTACCTTTAGTATTGGAAGCCCTTAATTCCTCATTTTTTTTTCTCTCTTTCTATATTTCACAAAGAGATTTCTTTTAAGAAAATTGTTTTTATAGGGTTTTTCTGTTTATATATGGGTGTTTCCTATATGTTGCAATGAAACCTCTCATTGCATTAGATCCCAAATCATCTTGTCATTGTAGGTTTAAAAACAAATGCCTACTCCATTAATGGTGTTCTCTATACATAGTGAGGGCACTAATGTCTATTTGTATGTCAATAGCATCACTTAATTTACATTGAACACCATTGAGATTAAAATGGAAATAATATTATTTTTTTATATGGAAACTGTCATGTCTTAAATTTGTTCACAGGTCGATGGTGAGTAATAAAAAATAATTAGGAGGTCGTGCTTTTCTTAATTCATAAAGAACTGACCAAATTCATATATATATATCTTATGCACTAGTGTGTCCAAGTATGGTTGACATCCTAATGTGTATCAAGTCACTATATGCACTGAGATCTTATTTTAAAAAAAACATATTTAATTTTTATATATGATTATTCCTAGTTTTTTTTCCAGGGAGATTTTGAAAATTTCAAGGGAAAAACAAGGGGAAAACCAAGACATGTCGGTAGGGATGTCCAAAAAAGTGTAGAATAAGATGATAAAATAAATTAACATAATTGTGTTGCAAGAGGATCCATCCCAACTACAATGTGCATATGAGGTATGTAATCATTTATTTATTCTTTTATGTGCCATCGAATTTAATTATAGCATGAAATACTAATTTTCAATTGTATTGGTGCTGAAAACAAAAAAAAATAGAACCCATTCAACACAGAAGACAAGAGATGAGGAATAAAAGGGTTGATCCCAAAATTTGTGAGTATTTATTTTTTCAAACTTTCTTAAGATTTCATGTTTGTCATGGTCTTTATATTTAAATAATTAATTAACACTTTTCCATGGATATCTTCTAATAGGTGCTAACATTCAAAGAGGAGCCAATCCATGAATTGATAAACATTGGATTAAGTATGGGTTGTGAGTATATGTTGAAGGATGAAAGTTTAATTGAACAATTTGTAATTAGATATGTGTAACGTCCTCGACCATCAACCCCATTGTCGGGCAATGCTACTACGCGGAACATTCTCATACATATATATTTAATATGCATATTTAACCAAACAATATAGAGTAAACACATAATTACTGCTAACATACATAATTAATGGGATTAACATTAATTCATACATTCAATGGAATACATGAAAAGTTGCAAGCATCACAGACATGCATTTTAATTGAAATTAAACACATAATGATACTTATCTTTGGAACTGGAGTAACTCGACCAACTACGTGAAAACCTTCCACGAACCTCCCAACCTTAGACCACGTTTCTCATCATGCTCAGTGGTGGTGTTGGAGCCACCCCTGTTTTTTCACCTTACACAAATTTGGAAAAATCTGACACTTATGATCAAGAGCTGTTTTTTCTTTTCTTTCCTTCCAAAAAAATCATAAGACTCTGAGAGAACTTTCGTGGCCAGAATAGTAATGCTTTATTACTTACGAAGGACCCGTTTTTT